>SNQJ01S0023475.1:65971-78316 GCA_010110895.2 Picea sitchensis | reverse complement strand
ATATACCAATGGAACCACATCGATCCATCTTCATCATGTATCAATGACAACTCATTGATCCATATTCATCTATGCATTCTCATCAAGGACAATACATATTATATTACATCAGTCATCAATCAATCAATCCTTTGACATCAATCAATCACTTGACATCAATCAATCAAACCATTGGCATCAATGACAACATGATCCAACAGATAGTTTGCACTATCTTCTCGATCTTGTAATTTGTTTGTATATTTCCTTCCTCGGTAATGTCTGGAATGGTATTAAATAATTCTTCTATGCACTTCTCTATCCAGAAAGTGAATTGCTTCGCTTCATACCTATCAACCCACACCTAGTTTATTGTTAGCTTCAGTGTGTCATTTACTTTCTTGACAAATTGTAAATATGTCACATCGGCATGGGCCCTTGATTGAATCTCCTATGTGACACTAACTTGCAGTTTATACAATGCCTTTGTTGGGACCTTGGGAAGTGCCAAGTCCAACTGTTCTATATCCTTCAACTACTTCTACATTGTCTCCTCATCCATATGCAACATGTGTTGAGTAATAGGAAAATTTCCATTCCCCAACGCTATGATATGGACCGTCTCCTGGGCTGGAACTGTCTTATCATGAGTAGTTTTCTTTTGAGGCACATGTTCCTTCTATTGAGTTAAGCTATAGTTGTTCCAGTGTCTCTTTAACCTCTTCCAAATTCTTCATTATCACTTCCCTTTTGTTTTCAACATCATCCCATGACTCTGCTGCGTGGTCCTATACTTTTTTTGCGACCATCTCTGCATCATCTTCTGTAATTGTAAATTGAGATACACCCTTGTGTGCCTTCATATTCTTCCATTGTCCTCCTATATCTAATACATTTCTCTTCATGGGAAGAGTCTTTGTTTGTGCTATAGTAATTGGTATCTCTATGTCTAGGACATCTCCACCTCCTAGTTCCTCCTACATAGGAACATTAACATCCTTCTACGCTCCTCCATTGGTATCCTTCTAATGTGTTCCTCCATTTCTTACTTCAGCGCGGTCCTTCTCCTGCATTGAAGGATTTGGAATGTTCTTTTGTCGAGGTTTTCTCGTTGTTTTTCTTCGTCCAGTATCTTTGACGTGCTCTGCAACGTTCCTCGTATTTGTTGCTGGACTATTTGATTTTAATGATGGGCCAACTTCTACTTGTTGCTTACCCTTTTGTGCAGTCTTTCATGGCCCATTGGAATTCCTCTCCTGTCACACAATACCTCATCTGCAACCAATTATTCTTGGGATCACTCTTGTCCTAGATCCACATATTATGTCTAGAAGCCTTGAAATTTGCTACTCCTTGATGCTCTTCCACCACTTTTGGTATTATCCTCCATGTATTGGCTATATTTTCCTTTATCTCATCAAAATACATGGAAAATATGTTGGAATTTTCCTTCCTTTCTTTTGCGGCTGAAGTGTGCCATTATGTTATGTACTTCACTACGTGGAACATTCCTGGCCTTGGGTAAAATCCATTATATTTGGGTTCTCCCCAACCCACTAGAGCTATCATGATAATAATCCATGCGTAATGGAAATTTGTTCCCAAATCCTATGCATCCTTGTAGTCATCCAAAAATAAATTTAGTAAATATGGGCTCTAGTTGAGTAAAGTCCCCTTCGCGCACTATGCGATTGTTGCTATAACTCATGCAGGTGCTTCTTCCTTGTGACATTTCATTAAAATTTTGCAATCCATTAACTTAGTTTCCAATATCATCGTAGGTTCATTGATTCTGTTAATTAGAATTCCTCAAGACCCTCTCTCAGTTCCATAAATCTTCTTCATCTCCTCTACCAGTGGTTTCTCCTTTGTCTTGTCATCTAAATATTGTTCTGGATTTTATCCATCTATTGGAAAACCTGTAATTTCTACAAGTATATCTACATCTATGGATATCAATCTGTCCATCCATAGAATACCCCCATTCACCAATGCCAATAATTGTTTGACACAGTTCTTTACATATTTACCCCATCCAAAATGAGGGATTTCTAACAAGTTCATTATCCATGTGTTATACAACCCTGTAATCCACTGCTTTGGCTCTAATATTGGAACTCTTGATGAACTTGTTCCTTTGCTCTCCATATTAAAACTGTGTCACAAACTTAGGAAACTTGTCCTTGTCTGGTACATCATGGTCCAAATACTTCAATTTTTCAACACATCATAATATATCATTAAGGATTGTGACTCCTTCGGGTATGCACGGTAGTGCCAATGTTGCTTCTTTATGATTGTGCAGTGATCTTTGCACTGTTTGTTTTCCCTTTTTATTTCTTGTCAGTGGTGATGGCCCTGCTTCCTAGTGTGCATCCTCTTTTTCTTCTACATCTGACTCTTGTTGTCCTGTAACATCCTCCACTTGTACCTGTTCTTTTGTCTTCTATGTTGGTTCTGCAAAAGGTTGTTGTGTTGCTTCAACTTGTCCTCTAGGCTCATTTGATTCTATTATTTCATCATTGTGCTCCTTATTCATCTATTGTGGTGCTCCTAATTTGACTTGTTGCACGAGATTTTGTTTTGTGCTAGGGTTTCATGTTTCCCCCTGCATCTTGACCTCCATCTCTTATGTTTCCAGAATATGTTGTTATTATACAAGTGTAAGACTCACTGGATCGATGATTGGTGAAGGAATGGCATCCATTTCCACCACTCCCTTCAGATGAATAGGGTTTTTTGGTTTAGCTACTTCCTCCTGTGGAGATCTCATAGCACTATGTATTTTTCTTGTGGTGTGACTGGGATCTCCAACCTTTGGCGATGCCATTATTCTAAATCCTACAAAATGGTTTTGAATCCTCAATGAATACCTTGAAATATCATTCTCACAATCGGATTTTTCCCTTAGCTCTCATTTTCTCAATGGCACAATGAGTCTTCCCTTACAATTTTTCTTCTTTTATAGTTCCAGTCATAAATTCTCTATCGTATCCCACTTTTCCGACCACTATATTTTCCCTTTTCCGACCGCTTTCTATCCTGCCACGTTGCATTTTCTTCCTTTTCACCTTTCTCTGGTGCACAATTTAATCTCATTTTATCCCACCACTTATTTTCTGCTATGTGTTGTATCATCTAACTCTGCATGCAAAACACTTATCCATATATTTGATCTTTTTGTATTTTTCTTCTTTTTCTAATTTTTTTCTTCCTTTTTCCTCTTTTAACTCCCACTATATACACTATGTACAACTCTAATATTTTGCGCTACAACTATTGAGGGTTACTAGGTTGATGATCCCTATATAGTTTCAGTGGACTTCCATTCACCAATTCTTGAATCTCCTTTCTAGCTAAATCATGCAGCTTCACAACACCTCCATCTGTGTCAGACTTTATCCCATATGGATCTAGCCAATGCATCCTGAACTTCCTTGTGTGTTGTAAGTATTTTTTGTCATAGAGGAGAACCATATATCCTTAAAAAATTTCTTCTTGATGTATCTATCATGCCAAGATTTATCCTTTTCTTTTTGTACTTCCTGATGGAAACTAGCTATAATCTTGTTTTCCTCTAGTTCCATGAGTTGAGCCAATATTTCTTGAGTTGCGCCTCTTTCTGTCATGTTTGTAATGGATGCAATGCACATACTAGGTATCAAATACTCCAAAGGGACTACTACTTCCTGTCCATACACAAATCTGAAAGGTGTATGCCTTGTAAGATTCTTACATGTAGTTCTATAAGCCAATAATATTGTTGGTATCTTCAAATCTCAATCATCCTTGTTTACATTACAAATATTAGTTAAGGCATTCTCCAAAATATTATTAAATGCTTTCACTATTCCATTATCTCGAGGATGGTAAGGAGTGATCTTCTGATGATGTATCTCAAATTCTTCAGTCATTTCCTAGATGGTACTATTCATAAAATGATTCCCTTGATCACTCATCAGAATTCTAGGGCATCCAAACCTTGTAATTACTTGTTCAAAAAAGAAGTGTGTTGCAGTCTCCACACTGCAATATTTTATTGTTACTACTTCATTCCATCTCGTTAAATATTTTGTTGTTGTAATTTTGTACCTTTCTCCTGATCTTCTAATTGGTGGATTGATTGGTCCTACAAAATCTAATCCCCACTTATAAAACACTTTAAGAGTTACATGAGGTCTCAGTGGAATATCATCCATCGTGGATGTATTTCCTACCCTCTGACAGACATCACAATTCTAACAATATTCCTTTTCATCTTTTGAAACTGTTGGACACCATAGTCCTGCATGCAATATCTTCGGCACAATATCCTTACTTGCATAGTGTCCTCCAATTATTCCTTCACGTGCTTCTGCTAAGTTGATAAGATGTTCATGCTCCATTACACATCTCCTTAAAATATTATCTACGCCTAGTTGATATAAGTTCCCTGCAATAAGTTGGTAATCTGTATCCCTAACCACCAAATTCTTCTTCTGTGCAATAATGTATTCCTTTGGGGAAAATATTGTACTAAGAAATTCAATAATGTTAGAAAAATATTCATCAACAATCTATACTGAAAAGAGTTGTGCATTTGGGAAATTTCCTCCAAGTTTCTTGGTTCCTCTCCATTAGTTATCTTGGACATATGATCTAGCCTTTCATTCAGTCTTCCAGGCTTCACAACTAATTCAAAGTCAAACTCTTGAAATAAAAACAACCATATACATATTCTCCCCCCCAACACTGGCTTATTGACCAGGTATCTAAGAGTAGAGTGATTTGTAAACATCTTAAAATGTTGTCCTAACAAATAATGTATGAACTTCTACAATGCATAAACCATATCCAAACCTTCTCTTTCTGTTGTATTGTAATTTTGTTATGAATCTGAATCTTCCTGCTTGCAAATTCTATTAGGTGATCTATATCACCTTCTCTTGGATGTGTTAATACTGCTCCAGGTGCTATTACAGATGCATATACATGAACATGGAACTCCATCAAGTCGTCCAAACTCTATTGGAACTCGTCATTCCACTAATACTTAATATCCTTCTTTAACAACTTCTCCATGGGAACAATAATTTGTGCATAGATCCTTATGAAATTCCTATAGTAACATGTATGACCAAGTGTAGATTTTAATTGGCACACTTACTTAGGTGGTGGTAAATTAACAATGACAACAATGTTCACAGGATCAACCAACAGACCCTGTTTACACACCAGATTCCCTAAAAAAATTCCAAATGTTGCACTGAATATTTATTTCTTAATGTTCAAAGATAATCGACACTGCCTGCACCTGTATAGCATTAATCTTAACACTTCAACATGATATTTTAATAAACTAAATACCATCCAATCATCCAAATAAACCTCCAAAAATGTATGAATAAAATCCTTAAATGAAGCTACCACTACCCTTGAGAAAATAGCAGGGGCGTTCTTCAACCCAAATGGAATCATTGTATGTTGATATGAACCTCATTCTATGGAAAATATAGTCTTATGATGATCTTTTGGTGCTATTCTGATCTAGTGATACCCCAAAAATCCATCAGTAAATGAATATGCTTCTTGTCCTCCTACATTATCCAATATTTCATCTTTAAATGTAGTAGGGAAGGGATCATGAAAACATGAATCATTCATCTTCCTCGAGTCTACACAGATCCTTATTCTCCCTTGCTTCTTCTTCTGCACTACCATAGAGAAAATCCACTCAGATTCTTCTACAAGTTCTATTACACCAGCCTCTAACATTTTATCAATCTCTACCTTCAGTTTTTTCTTATATAGTAGATTAAACCTATAAGGTCTTTGTATTATTGGTCTAGAATCTAGTCTCAGAGGGATCTTCATTTCTCCAAGTTCTCCTTCTACCCCTTTCATCTCAAAAAACGCCGTTGGAAATAGGTCATTATACTCGCGTAGTAATTATGTTATTCTTTCCACTATTCAGTTGTCCCAATAGTCACCAATACTTGGAATCTTTGGATTTTCTTTTGTTCCAATGTTTACCTTCTTTATCTTTAGTGGTGAAAACATATTATGACTTTAACTGTGGACCTTGTACTTCTCTTTCCCCTTCAACTTCTATAATTTGAATATCACGGGGGTTTTCTTCTGTTGGGTCATCTTCTGCGATGTGGTAATAGTGTAAAAACGATATGATTGTCTATCGATTATGATTATGATAGGTTGTGACAATTTCAAATTCAATTTCTTCAAATATCCTCTCTTTCACCAACTTCAGTGATGTATCTATCTCTGGATTCTCATGTTCAAATGAAAATGTGATCACAAAATTCTGCTGCAACTCTTCCCAATTTGCAGTTTCTTTGCGCAGTTCCAATTCTGTATACCAATTCCTTGGGATGACTTATAATGTATGAATGAAGTAATGTGGCCATTACTCTAGTGGTACCAATAGGTTGTTAATCCACAGATCAATGGTCGTTAAGATTGAGGAGAATATGAACTGTTGGATCACTATATGTCTGGAACATATCATGACTGTCGGATTTCCTAACTACAAATGCATACTAAAAAAACACACTAAGAAACACACTTTTACCTAATGACACATTATACCAAGTAGATATTAACTACTAAGTGTCTAAATATCCTAACATCCCCCCTTAATAACAACTTGGGATAGGATTGAAGGATTTACAATAGTGAAACAATAGGAGAAGGAAGGAGACATTAGAGACTATCCCCCCTTAATGAAAACTTCTTGAACTTCTAACATAGATCAAATTTTGGAAAACTTCGCTTCTGTAAGAGACTTTGTGAAATTGTCTACAACTTGATCTTATATAAGGAAAAAGAGCACTTCAATAACTTAATCGTGAATGAGATTTCTGATGAATTTCATGTGTATCTCGATGTGATTGCTGCACTGATGTTGAACTGGGTCTTTGGAAATCTTGATGCACTCTGACTGTCAGAACAAAGGTTGGTCGGATGTTGTTGTTGGAATCCAAAATCTAAAAGGATCTATAGAAGCCACAAGGATTCCTAACTTACATTTACTATTGCTCGGTACTTTGCTTTTGCTGAAGAAAGTGAAACAGCTTGTTGTTTCTTATAGACCCAAGTGACAGGTCCTGAACCAAGGATGAAAACATAACCTGCAGTAGACTTCTGATCATCAGGGTCGCCGACCCAATCTAAATCAGTGAAACCAACCAATAAAGGAGTCCCCCCTGAACTGTAATGTATCCTGAATTGAACTATACCAAGGACATAGAGAAGTATCCTTTTAGCTTATTTCCAATGGATTTCATGGGGTGTTTGTATATACCAGGAAACAAGACCAACAACAAAGGAAAGATCAAGATGGGTATGATTCAAGTATAAGAGGCTACCAACTAACTCATGGTACATGGTGGCATTAACATCGGGAGAAGTACAAGTGGCAGTAAGCTTGACTCCATATTGGAAGGGAGAAGGGGTTGGTTTATAATCATCCATGTGAAAGCGACGAAGAAGGTCACAAACATACTTAGACTAGGAAAGAAAAATTCCTTCATTGGTTTGCAAAACTTGGAGGCCAAGGAAATAATGCAAAACACCTAAGTCTGTCATTTCAAATTTCTTCTTAAGGATGGTTTTCACATGGTTTAAAAGTTTTGAGTCACTACCAGTAAGGATAAGGTCATCAACATAAAGGACAAGGATTATGAGATGGCTTCGTACTTTCTTGGTATAGACATTAAGACCAAAATGGCATCTAGAGAATCCAATGTCAATAAGAAAGTTGTCCATTTTGGCATACCAAGCTCGGGGAGCTTGCTTAAGACAATAATGAGATTTATGAAGGTGAAAAACAAGGCTAGAGTCATTTTTGGACATAGCCATGAGGTTGTTCCATGTAGATTTATTCTTGAAAATCTTTGTGCAAGAAGGCAGATTTAACATCCATCTGATGGACCTCCCATTTATGTGAGACATCAAGGGAAAGAACAAGGCGGATGGAATTCATTTTGGCTACAAGGGAAAAGGTTTCATTATAGTCAATTCCTTCAACTTGGGAAAATATTTGGCAACTAACCGAGCTTTGTGTCTTTCAACACCTCCATCTGATGCATACTTAGTTATGTAGACCCATTTGCATCTAACAAGTTTTCTTCCTTTTGGAAGAGGTACAAGATCCCAAGTATCCTTGGCCATTAAAAAATGATACTCTTCTTTCATTGTTCTATCCCAATATGGATGACCTGAAGCTTCTGCAAATGTCTCTGGATCATGAGTCTCTAAAATATGAGCCAAAAGAGAAGAGGCTCATTGGAACTATGAACGTGTCCAACGCTGATCTAAAGGATCAACTACAAGATCACCAACTGATTCTCATGTTGAATGAACCCATATAGGAAGCTGTGGAGCTGGTGTTGGTTCAGGTTCAAAGGACTCATCTAGAGGAAGGGGAGAAGGTGGAGGTGGATTTTCATCCTCACTTTCATCATATGAAGAAGAAACTAGAATAGGAACATAAGAAGGCACAAACACCAAAGATGGCTCATAGGACGAAGAAGACACAATCGTCGAATTAGGATCGTAGGCCAAGAGATTTTCATCAAATTTGACATCTCTTATAATAATAATTTCATTACAATGTGGTTGAAGAAGTCTATAACCTTTGACATATTCATAATAACCAACAAATATACACTTCTCACTTTTAGGCTGCAATGCTTTCCTTTTCTCATCGGGAATGTGAGCCCATGCTATATAGACAAATACACAGAAGTGACTTACATCTGGTTTAATTTTATTCCAAGATTCTTCCGTTGTTATATTTTTAAGAGCCTTAGTGGGAATGTGATTTAATATGTAATTTTCACAATTGTTTGCTTCCACCCAATACTTTAGACTTAATCCTTTAGATTGGATCATACAATTAGCCATTTATTTTAATATGCGGTTCTTTCTCTCAGAAACACCATTTTGTTGTGGTTTATATGGAATAGTGTGTTTCATTTGGATGCCCTGCGTAGTGTAGTAACTTGTAAAATTATTGTTCACATATTAGCCTCCATTATTTGTTCTTAACTTTTGAATTTGATGTCCATATTTATTTTCTACAAGGGACTTATAGGCCAAAAACTTGTCAAAATATTCTCTCTTGAGTTTTAATAAGTAAACCCAAGTATGTATGGAAAAGTTATCAATGAAAGTTAAGAAATACTTGAACCCAAAAAAAGAAAGAGAAGAGATTGAACCACACAAATCACTGTGAAAAAGATGCAAAGGGCCTGAGGCATGCCAAGAGGCACGTTTGTCAAAACTCTCTCAATGATGTTTTCCAAGAAAACGACCGTCACACACGCCATCTCTACATGAAAAAAGAGGAAGAGCAGTCAGCATCTGTTGATTACATAGTTGTTGCAATGAGCGATAGTTTAGATGACCAAACCACTCATGCCAAATTTTTCTTAAGTCATCGCTATGAGCAACCAAAAATGATGAAAAAGATGATGACCCAAAGTTGTCAAACTTGTACAAATTGGTAATATCATCAGCAATTTTAGTTGCAATAACATGCTTAGGATCTTTTAGATCCTTGATTACAACTTGGTGAGGTGAAAACTCTACGCTTTTACCTTCACCTGAATGAGTGATTTGATATATTGATAGAAGGTTACAAGAAATACTTGGAACACATAATACATCATTGAAATGATCATTTTCTACTTGAACTATTCCAGATCCTTCAACACTAAGATATCTATCATCACCAGCAAATATTTCTTGGTGTTACATTCATTTAGAGAAGAAAATATGTCTCTATCCTTACCCATATGATAAGATGCTCCATAATCAATAAGCCACTCATTAGAAGAAGAATTAGAAGTTGTATTGAAGGAGATACTAGAAGCAGAAAGTGCATGTCCATGATAAGAAGAAGAAGAAGTAGAATCAATATTGATATTGTGCTTCTTCATCGCTTCTTCTAAAGATTCCATCTTCGTGAAACATTTGAAATCATCATGACCATATTTATCACAAAAGTTGCAATGTCTGTAAGTATTATTACTTTTATATTTTTCTCCTTTGTCACCATTAGGATTAGAAGTTGTCTCAGTGGGTTTGGAACCCTTATATTGCTTGTTGTTGTGGCAAGGATGTTTCTTCTTGGGATTCTTGAGTTTATCTTTCTGATGGACGACTAAGGCTTTGTTGGAGGTACCTACAGTGCCGATCACTCCAAGTTGTACAAGATTATTATTCTCTCTAATCAAAGCATCACAAAATTTCTCAAGAATGGGTTTTTTATAAGTTGTCCCTAGAGCCTCTTGCATGGCATAAAAGGTAGATACGCTACCTATCTTAGAAAGAATAAGTTATATGCAATGATCTTCTTCTATCTTTATATTACATTCTTCACATAAAGTTATGAGTGTTTTAAACTTAGATAGATAGTCTTCAATGCAAGAAGAATCATTTGGACTTAAAATCAGTACTTGATTTTCTAACTGTTGTGCTCGAATAATATTGTGTTTACCAAACAAAGATTCAATCTTTTTCCAAGATTCTTTGGGTTGATTAATTGATTGAATGTGACACCTTAAATTAGGAGAGATGAACATTCTGATCAATCCACGTGCTTCGACATTCCTATTATCCCATTTGACTTTCTTATCAACATCAGTGGGTGTTGTTTCCTTTCCCAAGGTAATCTGGTACAAGCCTTTACTTCTTAATAAATCCTTCATATGAGATTTCCATTGGAAGTAGTTGGTGTTGTTAAGAAAGAGATTACTTGTAGAAGTCATATTAAATATGAAGATAATATGGATTTAAAAATTGAGAATGATGATCTGGATGGAAATATCTCGAAAAGTTAGGCTGTTTTAAAAACAAAGGCATTGAAAATGAACTTCAGATGTGAGAGTTATGCCCTTTAAGAAAAAAAGAATAAACGGTAACCAAAGGACCACGTGGTGGTGTAAGTTGCTTTATGAAGTGACCCACTTTTATAAAGAGAAGTGGGGATCACTTTTACAATGAAGTTACCTTATAAAATAAAAGTTGCATGCAAAGTAAATAACTCTAAAATAAAATATTAAAGCTACTTATAGTGATTCACTTTTATATTTGAAGTGAAATGCACTTTACAATTTTAGCATGAACTTATTCAAAAAAAGTAACAAAAAAAGAGACTTGAACTCAAGACCTCTTACTTAATAAGGTAAATTTTAACCAAATGGTCTAGCAAAACATAATGTATTGTTTATGAATATGTTTTTTGTTGTTGTTGATGACCTTGGAGAGCGTGCTAAAAAAAACTCATTTCACAGAAGAAAAAAATTTGTTTCTCGATGACAACAAGGGTTAGATCTCGGTTAACTTTCCCAGAAGATGCACATTTTCCTATCTTTTTCTGATTTTCATAAATCGCATAGAGCACGAGGAAAAGAGAATACGAATATCTAAAAGATTAGAAACCCATAAATAAATAATATAAAACCAAAATAATACTTTGCAAAAATTTAAAAAATGTGTATTCAGGGGTTATACCTCAGGATCCGACTGAAATGGCTGTATCTTGGGAAAACATTAACCTTTTCGAACGAAACAAAAAGTGTTCCTAACTGAAATGAGTGCTCCAAACGCAATGGAACAATCCTCTCAGCCCAAAAATGTACAAAAATGACAGAAAATGGAGATGAAGAAACTCGGCTTCATAATATCGATCTACAACAGGAGCGAGTCTTGAAACAGACTTTGATACCATGTTCGACAACATAGGTATTCCAATAGAAGATGAAAAATTTCAGTAACCACTCACACAACCAGATTAAATATCAACATAGTGATTCTTTGATCCGTCGGGATTTTTCGAATGACTTATGGTTGAGTTTTTAATTTGCATGAATTAATTGACCATTGGGAAACTTAACGAAAGAGCGAGAAAAGAAAATTAATTACATAGCCATTAACATATTTGCAGATCTGAAAGACAATGAAAAACAACAAACCATAATGCACAGGTTGATAACGGAGTTCGGCACAAGTTTGCCTACGTCTCCGGGCCTTTTCTCTGTGGGGGAGGCTTCTTTATTTCTGTTCGAAAGATTATTAGTACATCTTTACAATGCCAAATGGCTTCTAGAATGATCTGGTCATGTTCGCCCAGATCTCTAGAATCTTTCACAACTTACGGCACCTGAAACGGATGTCCCGAGCTCTCATAAATCGTCCGACAACATCTCCTCCTCAACAACTTCCCTGCCTCCAACTGGCTTTGACTTGGCCTTGCCTCAGCATCTCTGCTCTCCAAAACCGTCAAAAAGTTGTCCAAAAGCTCTCCCATGGCCTCAAAATGGCCTTGGTTAAATAGTGGGGGAGTTAGTTGTCCATCTCCAA
>SNQJ01S0023475.1:0-65961 GCA_010110895.2 Picea sitchensis | reverse complement strand
CCAAGCTGTAGTATTCCCTGGTACTCCTGGCTAATTGTGCCACAAAATCTTCAACATGTTCATGCTGCTCTTGCTCATCTGTAAATGTGGGCATGTATGGTCTGGGGTTAGCTCTGCTACCTGAGTGTTGGCCTAGCGGTTTGTCTGTGAAAACTGACACGTATGGCCTATGATTGGTCTTGCTACCCATCTGCCCATGGAATGTGCCACCTCCCAGACTTCCTTCGGATCCTGGTGCTTTCTCTGGGTTATATCTGTCTTCCTCATGGGTTCCACTGGACCCTCCAGCCTCCTTATTCCCATATGTATCAGGATCTTTTCCTCGATGGGTTACTTGCATCAGAAGGTCAATTATCCTAGTTTGGTTCTCGTTCATCTTCTGTATATTCTCATCAAATTTCTTCAAGGTTTCAGAGATTTCGGCCTGTCCCCTTCTGTTGGTTTCCTGATACTCATCCAACTGTCAGACCAATGTACTTTCTGTGCAGTTCATGTTTTGTTGGAACTTATCAAATTTAGTTACTAAGAGAGCCAAGCCCTGAGGCTCATGGTCATCTCCAGACCCTTCTATTTCTACCTTTATTTCACTGTTGTTTATATTCCTTCGACCCATACCAATTCCCCTGTACTTCTGCATGCACTGATCTCTCCATAGGTTTGGAGGATCAAGGCTCTGATACCACTGTAATGATCCCAAGCCAAATTCTTTCTTGGAATCACTAACTACTACTAATTTATTGAGTTATTAAGTGCATACAAGATTCATCAACACATGGAGATCACACTATATTCAAGATGTAGAAGCACAGGCAAAGATCTGACCTTTTTATTATATGCAATGTAAGATCAATACAATAGATGGTCGATCTGGCATAAACCTCAGATGGTCGTACAGGCAATAGATATGAGCTACTACAAAATGCTCCTGCTAATACAAAATAATGCCTCCAAAGGCTGAATAAGAAATGAAGATCAATACAAGCAGATTTGAATGCCAAACTCTCCAGTTGAAGAATTCCATGCTCCAATAGAAGGCTGAAACCCTCAATAACTCAGTCCTGCTGCCAAAAGTGTCCAATCACCCTAAGAAATATGCCAATTGATAGATCGAGTGATGGTAAGAATAACCCAGGTGCCTGACTCTCCAAGATACCTCTCAATCTCTATAGATTTGAATTTCCCACTGAATGGGGTGCCCCACTAGATGACTGAAACCCTAGCTGGTTCGGCCCTGATGAAGGAGGATTCCAAATGATCTGAAACTCTCCAAGAATATAGATCGGTCTATGAGAATCCCATGGGAGAATTTTCAGACTCAGATCTCAAGGAGATCTCCCTAGATCTGAGTTTTACTGAATTACAGGACGTCCCCTATGGCTCCAAGACGTCCCAATCTGCAGACAAATGTAGAATGATGATAACCCTCCAGAAAATCACTCAAAATGATGGTCCTTCCCCTTCTGAAGCACTAGATGGATATGGGCTAAGACTAGAATGGTGTGGAGGAGTCTTTCATCCTCGAGACCAAGCTGTGGAACAAGGTGAGTGGATATTTCACCACTGAGTTGCTCACAAGGGTTTGTACAACAAACCCCCAAACTGAATGCTCAAGAGCAATAGCAAATGCTAATCCAAAACCAGAATGAGTAATAGGTGCACCCCAACCTCTTACTTATACTTTTCCTTCTAATTCTCTGTTGAGTTAGGTTAACTCCCAGGGTTAATCTTCTATTCTTCTGTTGAGTTATCTTTTACTCCTTTCCTTTTCCTTTCTTAAGTCAACTTAAAAATATTAACTTCTTGACTTTTTCCCCCCTTCCATGTGAGACTATGACCTAGTGGGGGTGCCCAGGCCACTGAGTCTCCTCATTACCTCTCTAAGAGGTGGGGGACATTACATTATAGCACGCTTGCACTGTAAACTAATGCATAGGTTGTCTTGTTATTAGTTCAACCTGCACCCTATAAGTATCTGAGGTCCTTTCCTTCATCATTTCCAAGGTTCAACAATCCTTGTCTTCATGTCCTACAGACTTGAATAAATTGTAGAATGTACTCTTGGGTATTGTTTGATACTTTTGCATCATGGGACAATGATATGGATCATTTCCATGTGTTCTACATATTTCACACCATCGTACTCCTGGTTGTAAATGATTCGACATTCCTACTCCTAAATACTATGCAAAGGTTGGGAACTCATTCTTATGATTACCTTCTGTTCTGCATAAGGTACACCAAACAAATTCCCTCTTTTCCTTCCCTTTATTATGATTCAATTGGAATGTCCTATTCTCCACATCTTCTCTTAGCTCTTCATAGATGGATTTGTATGTTTATATTGGTTTTCCTCCAATTGCAAGGTTGTTTGCAGAGCCTCATCCCAAGTCTGAAACTTATGTTGCTTCAATGGATACTTAATATGTGGAAATAATGAATTAACAAATAAGTGGCTATGTTGCATATTTCTTATAGGTTACTTCAACTTACCTTTCAGTCTCTTGAAATTATGATCAACTTCCCAAACTGAATCTTCTGGATTTTGTTTGATTTTTATCGTCTCACTCATGAACGAATCTTCTAAACTAGGTCACTGGAATTCATTGATTAATTCCTTCTTCACATCTGTGATAGTTGTAGGTGCTCCTTGTGGACTGTTTACTACGAGACCCATATACTAGTCCAGTGCATGGTCTTTGAATGTAATTGCAAGTTGCGCTACTTTTTTATCCTCATATTTGATCTGCTTAGCTGCCCAAATCTTCTCACAAATAAAAAATGCTTCTATGGGTCCTCCGAACCTTCTCCATGAAACTCTGGTAACCTAATAGTTGGATATTCTCCTTCCATTGTGAAGTTTGTTGTACTACCACTTCCACACGATGTAGATAATTGACTACTACTAGCTGAATTTGTATTTGAAATTGAATTTCCACTAGACCCTCATCCTACTAAAATCCTTCTACCACTAATTATTGGTTGTCTTAATGGTTGTACTTCTTAAGATATCTTAGTCGCACATAGGCTTGTGGTTTCCACACTAATTCAGATCTGGAATGGATATCCGTCTTCTACATTGGACCCTTCACCTTTATTTTTCCTCTCATATGTGGCATGCATGATTTCCTCAATCTTCCATGTCGCGTGAAGATCCTCTACCTCTTCCTCATCACTTTCTGATCCCTCTCACTTGACTACTTACCTCTTTTTATTATTGATCTTATACTGGTAGTGTCTTCCACTGCACGTCAATCCCACTCTGTCCATTATCTCCTTCGTATATTCCTCATCCATCATAATGGGGTCCATTGCTTCTTTCTTCTAGCCTCTCTCCAGATCCCTCTCCATATCTAAGATCTTCCTTAGTGCTTCCCCCAATCCCCCCATCCGCGCAGAGTGATTTAATTGTCTGACTCCATTGTCATCACACCTTTATCATGTAATAAAATCTTGATCGATGTGTAAAGTGATCAAATATACCTTCCTCTCGGTCCCTTCAAAAAATACTTCTCTGCAATAGTGTATGAATTTGTAGTATCGAATGCAAACTCAGTAACAAATCCTGCAATAATGCTATCTAGCCAGAAATCCATTGCGCACATGAATTTATTATTGAACCTTTCTAAATGCGCAATATTCTCAGTAGTCCACTCTATTGGTCTTATCCAATTGGTTGGATTATTATCCTTCAACCTCAATATCTACTCCTACAACAACTATGGAAAATAATAGAAAAATGTCTCATGTAGATCAGTAAACACATGCCTTTCCAAATATTGGCGTGGTGTATACCTAGAACTTTTATTATCTTTCTACGTGAACTTGAGTTGTTTGGTCTCCAACCATATTTCAATCTCCTACTTAGTAGGGTTCCATGACCTAAACATCCCCTTCTACCACTGCATTCTCTTTACTATCCTACTCATCAAATCCCTTCCAATCCAATCTTCGAAGTACCAGCCAGTAATGTAACCATTTTTTGGATATATGGGCTGACCCAAGTTCTACCTTTAGTTTTCCAACCAAACCCTACAAACCATCAACCCTTCTAGATACCAGAAGGAAACACTGCGCATAGAGTGCACAATGAAGTCTCACCCGAGATGGATTATGGGTGACTGGAGGACGTAGATGTCTGCAATCATGGAAGAGATGTTTCTCATGGGGATGTTAGTCATACATTTCTACTTCAACATTCATCAAATCTACTATTCTACCATCATATTCATTCATTATCATTCATTTTGCAGTACATATCAGAACTATTCTAGTGTGTGTTTCATTTTACTCCTACCAAATTCATTCATTCAACATAAATAAAGTAACTACAATAAATAAGACAACATTCCACATAAATACAAATAATTTTACCATGGTTCACCGCCCTTGGCTAAGTCCACAAATATATGGCATTATTTGCCTCTTTATTCATCTTCATCAAGTCATTGTGCTACGCACATTACATCAGAAATGCATATGAAATGAACATGTATATGTGAGGTTGACTAGTGTCACACTAAGCTCCACAATTTTTTATTAACCCTCAGTTAGAATCCATATCTCCCAAAACTTGACTCAATCTTAGCTCCACGACTCTTAACCAAAAACTACTTACTAGTAAATGCAACTCATAACTCAAAGCTCACATCACATAGATTATATGATCTCCTCAGATATCAAAATACATATTTATACTAAACAATTGGATAAAAACTCATTACATTAATGACTAAAACTCTAACCCTAAGTGTATTAGGTTTGTCCACAATCTAACTTTTTGTGCACGGTTGATCCACGTCCTTCTTCTTTTCCTTTGAATTTCTGCTTCTTCGTGCTGCTTTTCCTTGTTCTCCAATTCACACTCCTTTTCTAGTCCCTTTCTCAACTGCTTCCTTAATTGTTGCATTGTTCCCCATAATATCCTGCTCCAACACCCATTTTTTTATCAGTGTCTCTCTAGCTCATGTAGCTAGGAATCGCTCTGATGGTAACTCAAGGGAACTCACTGGCATGAAAACCACTAGAAAAAATAGTATCAAACACTTGATGATATTGTACAACTCACCTAAGAGTTCACTCTTCAGGCCTGACAAACCGACTCTTCAATTTATAGCTCCAAAATGCTCCAACATGATCCAGAATTCACCCATCCTTGTTGTTCCATCGCCCAAGTTCTTCTCTCCTCTTCTCTACTTTTTGTTCCTCTAAAAACTTAATGTGAAAAATTACCTCATACTACCCATACAAATTTCCTCTCTTTGGCTTACCTGCTTGACTCACACAATTCCCCAAGATGATTGTACTCAACCCCCATGCTCCCAATAGCTATGGGATATGACTTCTCACACCCACCCTCTTACATGCATTTAATTATTGACTTTGGGAACACTTAAAAAAAAATTAGAAGGTTTACACAACGATAATAAAATCATGAAAGTGGTTTTGAATTAATACCCATAAATTATCTCCCTTTGGACTCCTCTTGGACACTCTCTAGGAATTCCCCCTCCCTTGTGGATTAATTCATCCCCCATCTTTGTCCATGTCCCCTTAGCAGTTGACATCACATTTTATTATTAAAATTCAGAAATAAATTTCGCATATACATCGTTTTGGTCGTAGCCACATATTATATCTACATTAAGCATAAATTAAACTATGGATTATAGTGGGGATGTTACATTCCCCCTCCCCTAAAATTATGCATCATTCTCAATGCACTGCACTATACAAAATACATATATAAAATTACATCAAAATAATTAGAAAATAAAAGAAAATTTTGCAATATTTACCATCCAACAATAGTCCCAACTATAATATCTCGTTATTCTCAACCTGCTGACCCAAGGAACATTCCCCCTTCACTTTCTCCATCCCATAGAGATACACCATTATCTTCTTAGATCTATCAACATAGGCAACCAAGAATTTCAGATATTTGGTTCCAGTAACTAGCTGCCCAAAAATGGAGGATTGTATTTTCAACTTCTATTTTATTCAAAATTGGAAAAATGTTGAGGGTATTCCTCCCACATGGTTTCTTCATGCTCCCATGTTGCATATTCAATACCGTAGAAGTTCCATTGAACCTTTACCATTTCTATGGATTTTTTCTAGAGAAATTTGAATTTCCAATCTAGGATGCGTATTGGGTCCACCCGAAAATCCCCTTTGTTTTCCACCTAGATCACAGTCCAAACAATTATGTGGTTAGGGTAAGGCACATATTTATTTAACAATGACACATGAAATACATTATGCATTCTCATGGATTCAGGTAATGCTAGTATATATGAAACTGGCCCTATCTTTTCTAATATTTCAAAAGGCCCACAAACTCTTGTTACCAACTTCGGGAAACAACCCAATATTATCAAACTTCTTTTTTCTTTAAATTTTAGGAAAACATGTTCCCCCACTTTAACATATCTAAAAGTTATATTCTTGTTTGCATAACTTTTTTGCATATCTTGGGAAGCCTTTGAATTCTACCTGATCCTTGTCATATTCTCTTCCATTTCCTTTAACAAATCTAGCCCAATGATGGCTTTGTATGTTGGGTTATCCAAACTCATTGGTGTGTTACACTTTCTTCCATACAAATATTCAAATGGAGTCATTTTTAACGAGGCTTGATACCTGTTGGGCCCTTCGTTTTTGGGATAAGGAATCATGCAAGATTTGACTGAGCACACGTTGCGCAAGCTTCAACAGAAGATGGAAAACAGAGAAAGAAAGAGAAACAAAAAAGCAGTTGTGAAAGACAACGCAATGCTAGCCAAGGAAAAAATGGTTGCAACAGAACAAGGAAGCGTGCAAGCTGAGAAGGAAGACATGACCTAGCTTATATATAGGGATAAACATAATTGTAAAAAGGTTGGTCGGGTTGTTGGTTGGTTGAGTTGGGTTAGTCATATTAGTTGCTAATGATTGTTGTAAGTCGAGTTAAGTCAAGTATTGAGTCTGTAATGAATGGGGTCTATCAGTTTTGAGAATGAGAGCTCTGTGATGTGAGTATAGAGCCAAGAGTTTGTACAATGCACTACTGTGTAATTCTAAGTCTGTAATCAGAGAAAGATTCTGAAGATAATATGAAGAGGGACCTAAATTTTCAAATATGATGTGTCTCTGTGTGTTTACTTATGCATTATAGTATTTTCTTATGGATTATGAGTTATATTTGTTGGTTCTACATTTAAATTCTTGCTCACAACATAAGTAGGTTCAATTATTACACATGTATGTCTCATATTGGCTCATGTCTCTTGCGCAAGCTCAGGAATGAGTCCTGAAGGGTCTATGGATCATCTTAAGTCTTTTCCCTACCCTTCCCTATCTATCTGTCTCAGCAACGCTTTGGGTGAGACTTCTTCTCTTTGGAGGAGATGAAAATGCCAACGCTCTAGACTACACGGTACCTTTTGTTGGTAACCTGAGAAGGACCCTGGTAGAATCAAACTCGTGCCAACAAAATGGTTCTGTTTCCGGGACCTGCGTTAAAAGGGAACCTGTAGGGAGAATGCTTCCATCGATCAATAGATTTGGTATTGATCAATGGTGGGAAAGTAATTGTGATGCCTTCATATGGAAAGAAGTGGAATTGAGGAGAAAAACGGTGGAAGACACTCGTGAAGCAATCTTCTATTCAGAAATATCGAGCAACCAGTATGAGATTTTCTGAGTTAAGTTCCTGGAAGAATTTTTCTACTGGATAAAGAGGCTCCGAGAAGCTCCAGAGTTCCAAGGGTGAGTTAAGAGGATCTGTACATGGGGTACTGAAAATCTAGTAGAACTTCAGAGGATGGATTGTCCAGTTACACGAGCTGTGGATTTCTGGGTTAACCCCACACTAGAGGGACACATAATCAAATTTTTAGCTAAGAACCACCAGTATTTCTCATGGGTAGAGGAAATTTTCAAGAAAGACGCAAGAGGAAGGTTGTTGAGATAAATCCCCCTATGGATTAAGGTTTTCTTGATGGAGGAAGGGATGTTGACAATGTCCCCGACTGAGATGGTAGCGCAAAGACCCTCTCTTGGGGTAGGGTGAGATGGGGAGAGAGTCATGGCATGAGAGAGGGGAAGGATTCTTTGAAAAATAGGGGGGAAACAAAAATAAATGGACGTAAGAGACAAGCGAACCTTGAAGAGAGCCATCATAGTTGAGAAGTGGTGGTGCGATAAGATCAAGAAAGGAGCAAGATAGTCCAAGAAGTTGAGTAAAGAAGGTAGATCGGGAGAAGTAAAGGAAAGACAGATGGAAGAACTGCAGAAGACGAGAAGATAGGAATGATTGGCTAGTCAAAGATTGAATGAGAGAGAAGTGTAGAGAGAAAGAAGTCCCCGAGAGGTGGGACAAGAAGGAGAAGGTGCATGTGTAAGAGAGGAAGAAGTCAGCATGAATCTTGGAGAAGAAAGAGAAGGTTCAGCCCTGATAATAGGAGAGATCGGGAATCTGGCTAAAGAGATCATCCCAGTGGAAGAAAATGAGACCCTCTAGATAAAAAAAAATCTCCTCGAAGCTAGTGGCGCCAGCCCCGAATGACCCATACCCCAAGTGTCTTCTATACAAGCAGTAAGTTCAATACTACCTTCTCATACTAGCTCTGTTCCAGTACAATTAATTAGTCATCCACAACCAGGAAGTGCGAGCACAGGGAGGCTATTTGGATCCCCTGGTAGATCACAAGAAGGACCGTTTGGGTTCATATTGATAGGAACAACAAGATCAACAATGGTTGTCCATGCACAAGGTTTGATTTCCCGATACCCAAAATTTTGGGGTAAGGGAGATGAAGACGTTGAGTAGCATTGGTTCCTGTGCAAAGCAATCGAAAGATCTAGAGGGACTCTAGATGTGAATAAGTTGGTCAAGTTCCAAACTACCTTGAGAGGTCATGCTCTCAAGTGGTACATGAAGATAATTGAGTTGGGAGTGCCAAGGATGCAAGGCCAAGCATTAACACTTGGCCAGGTACAGACAAGGTTCATAGCAGAGTTCAAACTACCTTAGTCAGAATAACATGCTTGGTCTGAGTTGCGCGAGAGCAAGCAGCGGGGAGGTGAATCAGCTTGGGAGTACAACCAAAAGTTTAAATATGCCATAGGGAGGTTGGCACATCCAATCCAGAAAGAACATCAAAGGGAGTGGTACATTCAAGGGTTGTTTCTTATGACTCGGATTCCACTAACACAATAATGGATATCTACGTTAACAGACACCTTGGAACAATCGATGAATATTGAAGCCATGGTGGGATACCCTGGGAGCCTAAGAGTAACCAAAACCCCAGTAGATGTGAATCTGGCAGAACTACAAGGGCAGATATCGACACTTACATAAAATATTTAGGAGTTGACAATACCCAGACCAAGACGGCCATAGGTTTGGTGCATTGAATGTTATACGAAAGGTCATTTGGTGAACGAATGTCCGCGAATGAGGTGAATGTGACCTCCTCAGAATATGATTGTATCCCCACCAGGACCCATGAGAGGAGTTGCACAAGTGTTGATGAACTTACCATTCCATAAGCCCACCCTGTATCATACTTTTCCAGGAGGCCAAGTAGCACCAACAACCGAGTATTATGAAATCTGTCGAACCCATGGGCATGGGACAAGATAGTGCCCCACCATGCAAAAATATTCGACAGTACCAAACATAGTACATTGTGAGTTCTGTGCATTTACCACGGATACTATTAATCAATGTAGGGCATTGGATGCACTTGCATACAGGCTAGACCGAACAACATTCAGGGTGAATGAAAACCCTCAGGGACCAGGAAGAGGTCGAGGAGGTGGAACCAGAGGAGACTTCAGAGGAGGAAGAAATGGGGGAAGAGGACCAAGAAGATGTTATAACTGTGATGAGCAAGGTCACTTGGCTAGAGATTGTCCTCATCCAAGGTGGCCATGGTGCTCTCACTGCAGAAACAACGGACACGTAATTGAAGATTTCCCAAAATTAATTGCAAAATGGGAATATAGAGTATGAAAATGAGGAACTAACCTCATTAGTTCATAAATCAAGAGGGTTAGAAAGGGACAATTTCCCAACCTTAATATCGTTACTCGAGGAGGAGAGAAGACAGGAGCTGATGCTGATACTCTACCTCAGATCCAAAAAGAAGCACCTAAGGAAGACAGGTATGACCCTCTAAAACAAAAACTATTCTTTAAATATGCCATAGAATTATTTCATAATATTCCTAGTCTTGAAATGCGAGAGAATCCCCCCCAGCCAACTATTTACCCTAAGATGGCACAAGTCCCCGCTTCACCCCCTACACCCAGAAACCCCGTAGTCATACCAAGACAGCCTGAGCAACCTCAAAACATAGTTGGCCTTTGGTTTAAATTATTCTCTGACATTCTGGGGAATGATCAACTAAAATAAAAGTTTCCCAATGAGCTATACTTAGTTTTAGGGAATGAAGAACCCCTAGAAGCAAGGATAAGGGCAAATATTCCTAAGAAAAGTACTCAGAGAGTGTAATGAAGAAAACTACAAACCAACAAGGAATTCAGATTAATAACCCAGTTAGATGAATTTGAAATTAAGGACGTCATGTTGGACCTAGGGTAATATGTGAACATTCTTCCTAATAAGACCTGAGAAGCCTTAGGAAAATCGAGGCTGACATATTCCCCAATTCAGTTAAGAATGGAAAACCAATATTGTATCTTCCCCATAGGAATACTGGAGAATGTGGAAATAGATGTAGCAGGAGTAAAAATAGTGGTTGACTTTGAAGTCATTGAGATCATGGGAGATAAGGACCCCTACCTTGCACTACTTGGCATTGATTGGGCCTATGATAATTATGCAGTAATCAACTTAAAGAAAGACAATGTGACCTTTGAGGCTGATGGAATCAAGGTAGTTCAACCTTTGGATCCATATCTAGGACCCAGGTATATAGAACCAATAGAAAATAATATGGAGTGAGAAGACTTGAACTAGTTGTGCATTGTAATAGCTGGAACAAGAAATGATTATATGAACCCCATCGTCGATGGGTCGGTAAGTTGGAGAAGTATACAATCAATAGATGAAGATTCAGAATTGGATTTCGATAGTTGGAAACAAGGGTCGCATAAAGGATTCTCAAGAAGATGTGCAACTATTGGAACAACAAGATGGGTTGGGACCGAAGTCAGAGAACACCCAGTATACAATTGCACCTCAGATCGCGATAGTTTTTTGCACAAGATGGAGGAAAATGTAAGAGAATATCAAAGGATATTGATACCAGATGTAGCCTTTCAGAACAACCCTGTTAGATGGTGGGCTAATCATAAATCCGTACTCAGAACTTGGGATGAGGTGAAGCAAGATATCAAGTATAGGTTCTAGAATAAGGAGCAGTTGGAATTAGAGATGTAGATGGATCTCCAAGTTACGCAAATGTTCAGTGAAGAATAAGATACTAGAATACACATTGAATAGTGTGTGACATAGTGGCAAGCTGCAAGGATACCCTCTCACTTCTGGGTTTAGGTATTTCCCCACTCTCTAGGTCCAATCCTAAAATCTTGGTTTACACATGAGGAAACCAGAAGACAAACCAACGACTGGAAAACACTGGTAGCTCATTTTTGCAAGGAATTCTCATTCGCTGGTAAGTAGCTTGAGCTTGAAGTAGCCCTGCAAAAGATTAAAGAATTTATTTTTATAGATAATGGTAATCATAAATCAAACTTAGTGGTATGTGCCAAACATAGCCAAGAACTTTAGACAAATTTCTACTTTCCCTCAACTGAGAAGCCTATAGAATGTTATCATATCAGCAAAGATTCAGAAAGCCTAGACGACTTAGAAGAACTGAGAAACCTAGCCATCAAAGAGATAGAGGGGAGCAGAGAAATTAAAAACACCATGCCTAGCTAGACCGATAGTTCCTACAATCACCCATTAAAATTGTGCAAAATCAACATAGGGATCGCAGAGTAACCCAAGATAGACATGGTGGGAGACTATTGGGATGAGAAAACCAGTCAAGAAATACAGATTTTACTGCAGGAATATGAGGATTTGTTCCCAAAGACTTTCTCCGAGTTAAAGGGAATCAAAGGAATCATGGGAGAAATGAAGATTGAGTTAAAACTAAGATCCAAGCCTATCAGACATAGACCATACCATCTTAACCCAAGAGTAAAAGAGAAGGTTAAGAAGGAGATAGATAAGATGTTGGAAGCAGGACTTGTTTTTGCAGTAAAAAAAGCAGAGTGGGTTAGCCTGATAGTTATTCAAAGCAATAAATACACAGAGGATATTAGAGTCTGTGTAGATTACAAAAGTATCAACTATGTCTGTGTACATGACCCTTTCCCAACACCCTTTATAGATGAGGTGCTATAATAGGTTGCGATAAAGGAGGCATACTCATTCAAAGATGGGTTTTCAAGATACCATCAAGTTAGGATCACTGAAGAGGACAAAAGAAATACCACTTTCATAATAGAATGGGGATTCTTTGCATACAACATGATGCCATTTGGATTAAAGAACGCGCCTGCAATTTTCTCTAGGATTGTGATAGCATATTTTAGAGAATTCATTCACAAATTTATAGAAGTATATATGGATGATTGGACAATATATAGCCTTCTCAAGGAACATGTAGCACTACTAAGGATAATGTTTGGCATATGCAGAGATTTTCAGATCTCATTGAATATCAAAAAGTGTATCTTTTGTGTACCACATGGGAATTGGTTGGGCCATATAGTTTGTCGAGAAGGAGTATTGGTAGATCCAACCAAAGTTGCGGTCATTTTGAATATGCCACCACCCACAAGTGCTAAGAAATTGTGCTCCACACTGGGACACACAGGTTACTATCACAGGTTCATCCGAAGATATGCCAACATTACTGCACCTATGGAAAACCTACTGAAAAAGGCTAAAACGTTACAATGGACTCCAGGATGTGATAATAAATTTGAGACACTTAAGGAGAAACTCATCACAACACCAATTCTGATACTCCCAAACTGGGAGAATGAATTTCACGATCCATGTAGATGCTTCAGGAATTTCCTTAGGAGCCATCTTTACTCAACCTGGAGATGGAGCTATGGATCACCCTATCTATTTTGTGAGTCAGAAGTTGTCGCAAGCAGAACACAACTACACAATGATGAAAATGGAGGGTTTGGCCATGATTTATGCTTTGCATAAATTTAGACATTATTTGTTAGGGTCTCATTTCAAATTATTTACTGATCATTCTGCATTGAAATATCTAGTTAACAAACCTGTGTTGGAAGGGAGAATTTGTAGATGGTTGTTGTTATTTCAGGAATTTTCCTTTGAAGTTATCATTAAGCTGGGAATATGCAACGTAGGACCTGATCACCTTTCTAGGTTAGAGTCAGGGAAAAGTAGCAGAGTGGTAGATGATCAGCTCCCAGATGCAGTTTTGTTCAGGATTGAGGCCATTCTAGACTACCAGGAGGACATAATAGTCTTTCTCAGTACAGGGGTCTGTCCTGAAACCTATTCTGCAGCCCAAAAACACCATGTGGTTGTTAGAGAATTGGATTACCAGTTGATCACCATACATTTGTATAAACTAGGACTAGACAACATCCTCAAATGGTGTGTCCTAGATCATGAAAGGCAGGATATACTTTGGGAATTCCATAGTGGAGTTGCAGGAGGCCACGTAGGAGGAAAGGAAACAACACAAAAATTTCTATAGGCAGGACTTTGGTGGGAAACACTCTTCAAGGATGAAAAATTATATGCTATATCATGTGCTATTTGTCAATGCGTGGGAAAGTCGTCACGCCGAGATGAACTACCACTACAACCAATTAGAGCTCTACAAGCATTTGAGAAATGGGCAGTTGACTTCATCAGACCAATCAACCCCACATCCAAACATTCAAAGGTTAGGTAAATCATTACCACGACTGACTACCTTACCCATTGGGCAGAAGCAACAATTGTACAGGAATGTTCGACAGATACTGCTGTCAGGTTCATTTTCGAGAATATCATTACTCGGTTTAAATGTCCCAGGAGCCTAACCAGTGATCAGGGAGCTCATTTCATTAGCCACACTATAGCAACAGTTACAACATAATTTATTATTCAACATCACAAGAGTAGTCCATACCATCCATAGGCTAACGAAACAGTTGAAGCCTTCAACAAGATCCTAGAAAGGGGACTAACAAAGGTCTGTTTCACAAATTGGGAGGAATGGGATGACCAAGTTCCAGCTGTACTATGGGCTTACAGGACAACCAAAAAGAAACTCCACAGGTACACACAATTCCAATTGGTTTATGGGAGAGAGGCAGTGGTGCCTGCAGAGTTCATCACTCCAAGTTTGTATATTACACAAGTCACACGCATGACAAAAGAGGAATCCACTACGTAAAGACTTACAGAACTACAAGAACTCAAAGAGACCAGATTTCTAGCAAACTTTCATCAGTTGGTTGAAAAACCAAGACAAAAATATTGTCATGATAGGCACATTAAGACCAATATATTCACGCAAGGCGACAAGGTACTACTCTACGATAGTCGGTACCAGAAGCATCCTGGGAAGTTGTGTATGCATTGGTTGGGACCATTCATGATTGGAAAGATCCGACCCTCAGGAGCAGTCAGACTCACACAACTGGATGGTGTGTTGCACCTAGGATGGGTGAATGGCGCTTGCCTAAAGCCCTACCTGTCTCAAAACTGAGAAAGAAGGATTTTCTCTCTAGTCCGAAAGATCTTGTACAATAGTTAGATTTGAGTTTTCTGAAATTTTTGTAAATTCATTAATAAAGTCAATATGTGCAGTGTTACACCATGACACATAGTTCATTTTCTATTTAAGTGTTGTTTGATACAAAACTAATGACTCAGCAGTGCAGAATCCAAAGGTTAAGAGAATACAATAATGACGGTCATTAATATGACGAGGACAACCTTTGTGCTCAGATAAAGGATGAATCTGAATACGATATGAATCCATATTCCACATGAACCTAGTCTAGTCACAGCCTTTATTTCCATTTCAGTACCATGTCTGAAGTTAGTTAATCCATAAAGTTGCGTTATGAAAATATTCCATCGAAGTTTGCATCGGGATACCCACCCGTTGAACGGAAAGGTCTAAAATCATCCATGTCCCTATTCCACTCATGCAAATAAGTAAATGCCAGAATCGCCCAATAGGATTTACCCTCTTAAACCATCCTGTCGGACAACTCAGACCCCCTTGCATCCATATAGTCATGATGAACAACAGTTACTGCTAAACTTTCCTGTTAAGCCAAGTATAAGGCCTTAAGAACTCACTCGATAAAGCATCGTTTCCAAAAGAATCATAGCCAATTCCAAATTCACTAGTAGAGCAAACCAACCTATACCATTGTGAAATTTGCATTCCTTAGCTTGTCGTAGAAGTCTGAATTCCAAGAGCCACAACAAGTTGAAGTGCCATGTCAAAAGAAGAGGTACTAGATGAGCCCTGCGACCCATGGGTCGAGGTCATGGGCGATATCAAAGGGAAAGTGGAGCATGTTAATCTCCTCAACCTCGACCTCACGGATTGAGTATTGTTCCCTTAGATGCACACAAATGTCTTTTGGGAGATGGCTCTAGATGGAATCAAAGATATGCAATTTGTTCCAAAACCAGACTTCATCAATTTATTCAATTCGACCATCATGAACCAGAGAGACCTACCAGTCTTCGGTACCACTAGTGAGGTTGCGCGGTGCACACAATTTCTCATAAGTAGGGTGCATGAAAGAAGTCTATGGTTGGATAAGTGGTATCCAATCCATGTTGAAGACATCCAACAAATTACTGGACTATCCTCCGAAGGAGAGGATGTGTCAAAGGGATTCCAAGGTCCCGGTAAACATGGGAAAAAGAAAGGTGAGCTCAGCCTGTATGAGAAATTCAACACGAAGAGGGGAGGACGCACAACAGTAATTGAACCAATACTACCTGAGACAGTCTGGAAAAGTTGTTACATCATAGATAGCAAGTTTATGAGATCATACTACAAGGGATAATCCACTCTAGATGCATTATCAGTAGCTGACTTTTGCGCCAATGGAGCAATGCTCAATTGGTGTAGTTACCTACTAGAGGAACTACTAGTGGTATGAAAGGAGGAACAAGAGAAGGGAGGAACCTTCACTTATGGATATATACTTGTGGCATTTGTAATGTTCAAATGGAAGCCACCTGTGGGAAAAAAACCAGTGATACCAGACAAAGGGCGCATGGTGAATATGTTTGAGCCATGGCAGTCCAGGTTAGATTCTGAGAATATAGCCTTCAACACCACACCATTTTCTAAGTGGTACAACAGATTGATATATGCAACACAAAGTTTGTGTATCCTACAGGATCTACTCAATTGCAATATGAGAAATATTGCCTTCAGCATGAACCGACACCAAGACATGTCAACAAGGAACATTTCCACACAAGGATGCTATCATTGTATCTGGACGAGGAGGCCTTTGACATGGAAGTCATGTCATGAACAGTAGTCAAATGTGGCCCACGTAAGTCAGGGATGCAATACATTTTACTTGCGAAGCTGCTGAAGAAAAAAGACAAGTAAGCATGAGAAGGACCAAGCTTAGACCCAGAGCTGAAGAAGCTAAATGCTCTGGTACAATCAGACTCAGAGGAGGAAAAAGAGATACAACAGTTAGAGTGGAGGAAAAGACCAACCCTCTGTCAATTGCTAGTCGATGTCATGTTTTCAGGTGTGGATGTTAACTAGATATTAGGTGTTGTATTTGGTACCGAACCATTGGTGAAGAGGCCTAGAACCGGGGTCTCACTGAAAAAACCTTTGAACCCCCAACCCTTGCATTAGTCTCTCCCTGCACCTGCGTAGTAGTCAAATCCACCACTATCATTGACATTCAAGATGACCCAGAGCCTGAAATATTTTCGTCCACATTCATCACTGAGCACCCTTCATCACCTCCACCACCCCAATCACCAAACCCTACCACCACTAGTCCACCCCAGACCATAACCCTTGAGCCGATGCGGCTTGATCAACCAAAAATAGTAGAGCAAGGACTTCCAGGAATAACTGAAGAGTCACCTAAGCCAAGATCAAAAGTTTCTGGTCTAGACCCAAAAGCACCAGAGAAGAGTACAAAGCTAAATAATCTCAATCTAGGCACCTAGAAACAACAATCTGAACTTTCGGTGCAAGGAAAATACACCCACACTATGGAGAGGTTCCAAGCCTAGAGAAAAAAACAAATCCCCTCACCGGCCAAGGGTGAGGATGTACAAGAATCCACAATGCAGGAAGTAGAAGCAATAAGAGAGTCAGAGCTACTAGAGCCTCAGAGGGAACCATCATCAACACTCGGGCCAAGCGCAACATCCACGCGTGAGCAAATGGAACGGGTTCTCCATGACCCCTAGAAGTGCGCAGGACTGATGCGAATTTGCATAGCCAGAACATAGGTTTTGAATCTTTTTCCCTCAGAGCTGCAGTTGAGGATCGCACCAGGGTCACCAATAGAGGAGGAGGTAGAGACCTGCTCAGAGCAATCAACAACTAGTGGACTTCTATTGTAGATGCGAGGACCCAAAGATGTCTCTCCTTCATCTACTGACCTTGTACAATGGCTAATGATTCACTTATTTGGATTGATCAAAGCATCAACTGATCAATTATATCAAAGGCTCTAGGGGGCCGAGAGATCTGCCGAGGTTGCAAGAAAGGAAGAGCTTGTCATGAAAACATGTAGGATATATGAAGCACATGAAAAAATCCAAGTTCAACGCAAATTGGAAAAAGTGTAGGAAAGACTTGTTGAAGCCCGGCTGAAGATTCGAAAGGTTACGGTCGAATTAATTGAGGTCAGTGAGGTAGGCGAGCCAGAACACCAGATCGAGTTGCTACAAGGAGCATGGACACAACTTGCCACTCAATATGAGCAGCTGAAAGGTAGAGTAGCATCCCCAGAAGCTGCAGGAGCAAATGCAGAAGATAGTATTGCAAGGTAACAATGCCCGAGAAGCACTGCACAAGCACACAATGGAATGCACACAAATCTTCAGGGAAGTTAGCGATTGGATGGGCATCATTTCTTGATGAAACCAAGTCTTGGAGGAGGTGCACACAAATATCTAGGTGTTGAATGAAGAAGTTGCGGCCACAATGGACCCTATGGAACAACAAAAAAAGTTATATCAAATTCAACAGGCGGACAATGAGTTGAACACCCTCTTTGAGGAACAGTCCATAGCAAAGAAAGTTTTGAGTGACTTTCAACCTGTTATTCAGACAGTATACATGCAAAATCATCAAGTTGATGCAATAACAGATTCTGAATGGAACTTGTTGGTCACGTCCCAATCAAAGGTGGACAGAAAGGAAACAACCCAATAGTTTGTTGTCGAGGCATCACTCCTTTCCAGGAAGTGGAAGGACAAAGTTGGAACCTTTCAAGGAGTGAAACATCGATCCTTAGAGTTGGTACCATATTTGGACCCTTCGTTTGAAAAATTAAAAGAAGAAGAAGAAGAACTAGAAGATCCCAAGGAAGAAGAAAATAAGGACAAGGGAACACAATAGATTCTCCTAGAAAATGTGAAAGAACCAAGCACTTGACTCGAGGGTGAGTCAAGGATTGTTGTTGGATCCTGTTGGACCCTTTGTTTTTTGGATAAGGAATTGCACAATTTTTGGCTGAGCATGAGTTGCGCAAGCTTCAACAAAAGCTGGACCACAGAGTAAGAAAGAGAAACAAAAAAGCAGTTGTGAAAGACAGCGCAACGCCAACCAAGCAACACATGGTTGCAGCAAAACAAGGAAGCATGCAAGCTGAGAAGGAAGACACAACCCAACTTATATATAGGGATAAAAATAATTGTAAAATGGTTGGTCAGTTTGTTGGTTGGTTGAGTTGGGTTAGTCGGATTAGTTGCTGATGATTGTTGTAAGTCACGTTAAGTCAAGTCTTGAGTCTGTAATGAATGGGATCTATTAGTTTTGAGAATGAGAGCTTTATGACATGAGTCTAGAGCCAAGAGTCTGTACAACGCACTACTATGTAATTCTAAGCCTATAATCAAAGAAAGATTTTGAAGATAATATGAAGAGAGACCTAAATTTTCAAATATGACGTGTCTTTGTGTGTTTACTTATGCATTACAATATTTCCTTATGGCTTATGAGTTCTATTTGATGGTTCTACATTTAAATGCTTTCTCGCAACGTAAGTAGGTTTGATTCTTGCACATGTATGTCTTAGATCTGTTCATGTCTCTTGTGCAAGCTCAAGAATGTCTCTATGGATCCTCTTAAGTCTTTTTCCTACCCTTCCCTATCTATCTATCTCAACAGTGCTTCAGGTCAGACTTCTTCTCTTTGGAGGAGATGAAAATGTTAGTGCTCTAGACTACACAATAACTTTTGTTGGTAACCTGAGAAGGACCCTGGTCTGATCAAACTCGCGCCAAAAATACCCATTAAAATAAGAAAACTCCACTAAGTGTATATAGTCTTCCTATTTTGATGGTTGATTCATCACATACATTCTGAGCATGTCTTCAATTATCATATTGGTCCTCTCTATTTTCCCATCTGGCTCTGGGTGATTTGTCATACTAAGATTCAAATTTATCCCAAAAACTTTGAACAAACCTTGCCAAAATTTGGATAAAAATTGGAATCTTTGTCTAAAACTATTCCCTTAGGCACTTCGTGTATCCTAGCAACTTCCTTCATGTCAATCTTTGCAATGTTTTATGCCTTGTGTGTTGTCTTTACAATAATAAAATGTGTTGACTTAGTCAAATTTTCCATGACCACCATGATGGAATCATGCTTCTTCATTGTTCTGGGAAGATTTGTAATAAAATATACTATAACCACTTCCCACTTCCATTATGGAATGGGAAATGGTTGTAGAAATCCCATTGGATATTTGTGCTCTGTTTTCACCTTTTGGCACTCTAAACTCTAGGATATGTAGTTATCCACTTCTTTCTTCATTCCTGTCCAAAAGTATTGGCTCCTTACAACTATAATGGCTTTCTAATACCCTAGGTTCCCAACATATGGCACATTGTGTATTTCTCTTAGCACTATATTTTCAGTTCCATGGAATTTGACACATACACCTTGCTTCTATAAAAGAGGATTCCATCCTCTTTTAATTCACAATCTTTAAATTTCTTTTGTAATTTTCCTTGCTGTAAGTTTTCCTTTATTTGCAAATAATGTTGATTTGAATTTGCTTCTTCAAGAATTTTATCTTTTAAATATGTTCTATACATGTTTATGAATGAAATATGCACTTCATGATCTCTTTTGTTGAGTTCATCAACCACTTAATTTTATTTTCCTTTGATATGTTTAATTTTGAAGTCATACTCACTAAGAAATTGGGCCTGTTGTTAGGCTTGCAGAGTGAATTATTGGGTGAGTTCCACTATAACAACACGTGTTGTTGTTAGTTTGTTGGTAGTTTTCCTAGAAGAAAGTTCCCTTGAGTTCCCAGCTGAGATATTCCTGGTTACCTGTGCCAGAGACACCCTGATAAATGGATGCGACACTTGAGGGACTGAGATCAGTGAAAGGGTACATTCCTTGTGTTGGGAAGGTAAGTATGAAGAGATTTGGTGGAAAATTAGGAGAGTTGTAGGAGAATATTAGTTGGGTTATGAGTTTTCTGAGTTGTGAGTGGAAAGTGAGAGCCCACCCTCTTTTTTGTATTACTAGCCTCAACTCGAGGGTGATTGGTTGTTGATATCTAGAGCAGTCAGTCTATGGTTGGGTGGAACGTCCATCCCAAGTATATGGTTTCACAACCATTGTTAAAAGATAAGTGTTTATCTATTTTTTGTTTTGTATTTATGAGTCAAATTGCTATGCATGAACTCTATGTATTTGAGAATGATTTATATGCTACTATAATGAAGTTTATTAGTTGATTTCAGGCCTATTTAATATGTTGTATATGCATCAGTGTAATGGAAATGAACAATAGTTAAATATGATTTTAATTCATAGCTGAAAGCTGCAAGAAATCAATTAGATATAAATGAATTAATTTAGTTAGCATAAATTTTGTTTTTATGAGTATTCTGCACCGTAATGTTCCTCAGTTGAGTTGGTGGACGTTAAATAATTTTGTCTCCTCTTCCTCCTGATAGGGGACACACTTGACATTATCCCTAGTCCTGAAATAGCATGAGTTATTTTGATGGACTACCTTGTATAATGATGGCACCCACTCACTCTTCTTGACTTCCTGTCATTCCCACGATCATGCCTTTTTCTTTGGGATCTAGACGCTATTACGTGTCTAGCACTAGTTTCTTTCTTGGTGCTACAGTCTTTTTGTTAGGTATCTAGAGAGGTAGTGGAGGCCATTCAATGTAAGGTGGACAAGGTCCACTATATTATTAAATAAGCCCCACTATGGTATTTAGATATAATAAATGTGTAGTAAGATATAATAAATGTAAGAGGGCTTCTTAAAAGGTTATGCTTCTAGAAGATTCCTCCTATAGAATGTTCTCGAGTGATGGTAGCACTATATAAAGGGGTTCAAGCAATGTAATGGGATATGAAGAAAAATATTGTATTGTGAGTGGTAGCTCAATAGGAAGATGCCCCCTCGAAGAGGCAAGTGAACAGGATAGGATCCCTTCCATAATAAGATCTATTGTATGGTGTTTCCCTACCTCAAGGGTTTTCTTATAATAAAAGTGTGGTTCTTCTATATTTCTCTATGGATCTATTGAGATATTTTTGTATTATGTCTTTAGTTCTTAACAATTGGTATCAAATTTCTTTCCTCGACAAGAAATGTTAGGTAGCTAGAGAGGTAGTGGAGTCCATTCAATGTAAGGTGGACTAAGTCCACTATATTCTTAAATAAGGTCCACTATGGTAGTTATATATAATAAATGGGTAGTTAGATATAATAAATGTAAGAGGACTTCTTAGAAGGTTCTACTTCTAGAATATTCCTCCTCTAGAATGTTCTTAGGTGATGGTAACACTATATAAAGGGGTTCAAGCAATGTAATGGGATATGAAGAAAATTATTGTATTGTGAGCGGTAGTTCAATAGGAGGATGCCCCCTCGAAGAGGCAAGTGAAGATGAGAGGATCCCTTCCATAACAAGATCCATTGTATGGTGTTGCCCTACCTCAAGGGTTTTATTATAGTAAAAGTGTGGTTCTTCTATATTTATCTGTGGATCTATTGAGACATTTCTATATTGTGTCTTTGGTTCTTAACAATTGGTATCAGAGCACTTTCCTTCACAGGAATTATGAGAATTTGTTTTTCTATTTTTGCATATTTTTCTGGATAAGAAAAAGAGGGTCACAACATTCTAGACGATTTTTGTTTATTTATGTGAAAAATTTGCAGAAATTGGTTGTATATGTGAGTTAATATCATAAAAAAACCCAATTTTAAAAAAACAATCGTCTGAAATAGAGTCCGAGAAGTAAAGTTATTGGCATTTTAAAATCTGATATTTTCATGGTTTTCCATGGACAACTGGATAATGTTTATGATTTTTGTAGCAACTGGGGATGAATTTTCTAAAAAAACTATAGATATGAGTTCCTCTTTCAAAAATAGTTGATTTAAGAAAAAATAATCACTCGAATCAGAGCTCCTGAAGTGACGATATAGACGATTTAAAATCAACCATTTTCTAGGGTCTTCGTTATGGCGATAGGACTGCAGAGCTCATAACTTCTGATAGGGTGCTATGATTTCTCCCAGATCAGAGCCATTGGTTAGATAATTTTGAAATATTTGTTTTGGTATATTATATGTGGTATTTCTAATGGATATTTAGTCTCACCTTAGGTAAATTTTATGACATATTGAAGCCTTCAAAGACAATATGCATGACCAGCTGCAAGGCATCAAGGATAGTCTACATGACCCCACAAACAATTATCACAATATTCAAAGCTCATTGGCTCACTTACAAGAGGGATGTATTATGGAGGACATCATGGATGAATATCATCAAGAGGTGTATGCTTGGTATGATTTGGAGGACAATTTTGATGATTGGTATATGGATAGTTGTCATTTATGGGATGACAACCACTTCCATATTCTATTTGATGATTCTACCCCCCCTCAGGGAGATAAATTCCTGGAGAGTAAACAAAATCATTCTATGCATATTCTTATTCAATTTTATTATTCTATAGTAGCAGTGGATGCATGTTTTTTTGGTTCTAAATATTTCAATCCACGTGACTAGTGTCAATCTTTAGAGAATCATTTTTAGTTGGTTCCCAAGTTCCAATATATTCAACATGGAGTTTAGACAAGCACTTGCACATGGGACCCAGGTTCACAGTGAGATTTAGACTACTTCAACATGGTGGCTCACATTTATACATAGGACCTTGGCTCTCCAGTCTTCTTTAGCATTATTGTCCACACTTATCCATGGGACCCTGCTATATGGTTGTACACCCTCATAACAAGCGTTGAGGACAACACTTTTATAAGCGGGATGGAATGTTAGGTAGTTAGAGAGGTAGTGGAGGCCATTCAATGTAAGGTGGACTAGTTCCACTATATTATTAAATAAGGCCCACTATGGTAGCTAGATATAATAAATGGGTAGTTAGATATAATAAATGTAAGAGGACTTCCTAGAAGGTTCTTATTCTAGAAGATTCCTCCTCTAGAATATTCTTAGGTGATGGTAGAACTATATAAAGGGGTTCAAACAATGTAATGGGATATGAATAAAATTATTGTATTATGAGCGGTATCTCTATAGGAGGATGCCCCTCAAAGAGGCAAGTGAGCAGGAGATGATCCCTTCCATAATAGGATCCATTGTATGGTGTTTCCCTACCTCAAGGGTTTTCTTATAATAAAAGTGTGGTTCTTCTATATTTATCTATGGATCTATTGAGATATTTATGTATTCTATCTTTGGTTCTTAACACTTTTTTAACTTGCTTATGCAACATATTTAAAATTTAAATTATCTCTTCTTGAGCCTTCATGATCCTTTCATTATCATATCTATAGCTATGTACTTCTCTATGTAGGATTCTCATAGTGACAATCTCTTGCCTATCTCTTCTTGCATTTGATTCAGTCTCATCATTCCCCATGATGACATGTAGACCTATGAATTCCTCCTCATGACCATAGGACCCTTGGGAATATTTCATTTCTTTGGTTCTCATATAGAAACCAAAATGATTCTATGAGCCTCTAATTCTATAGAAAATGTGCATGAAAACAATTTTTGTTAGATGAAAATAAATACATACATAATTAACAAATAAATTCATAAATTTTTTGTTTCTACCCTATAGTGCCACCAGTCATATTCTTAAATTAATTTTCTAGGATAATAGATGGATTATACTCCTCAACACCTTTCCATCTACTATTTATTTTCCCAATTTTAAGCTCCAAGTAGAAAGTTATGGTCTTCATAAATTTTGACCATTTTCCTTTTTTCAACCCTGCATGCTACATGTGTCCTCTTTCTCTCCCAACACATGTTTAGGTATTCAGAACTCAAATATAGTTCCATGGATGACTTTTACATTATGGGATATTTCCATAGACTACTCCTAAGCCCCAAACTGAATCCTAATCTAGGAGTTATGACCTCTAAAAGACTTTTGGTACTAAATTTTACCCTTGACGTATTTTCTTGTAACTGCCTCATACAAGCTCCATATGGTGAACAATTTAGCCTAATGTAAATCTCTCTCCAAGATCTATCATTCTAGAAGAAAAAAATTGTGTGTCTTTTCCTAGAAGGATACACAGTTTCATACAAATTTAATTTTATAAAAATGTTGTTTAAGCCCTCAAAATGCCCTGCAAGATGAAGACTTTCAAAAAATATATTTTTTCATGGAAAAAGTCACTAATTTAATACTATAACAGTATTTAGATCCAAACGTTTGATCTCAAAATTGAGATTAATCCTAATAGTTGATATTTTTGGCCTTTCCAAGCTTTGGCTAGACCTCCGCAAGGCTATCAGAAGTTCTACATTGGAATATTTCCTATCAGAAAATTTAAATCACTGGGTACACAGACTTCTTGAAACTCGTAGTCCAAAGCACTATCAGACTCCTCCCATTAGAATCACTCCATTGGAAACACATATTTCCATGGTCCTCAACCCTTATGAACTCCAAGATTTGATAGCCTAACGATATCACTTTTTCAGACTCACCCATCATAAACCTTCCTTCTGAACGAGACCTCGAATTTTGTTTTTCTAAAAGAACATCTCTATGAGATATGACAACTAAGAATGACACGAATTGATCTAACGATTCTCATTATTTTGGGCTTCTATGATCAGGCTTCTCTTCTTTAGACTTCAACTTGCGCCTTGCTTTAGGACTTTTCCAAAACTTGACTTTCAATGAACGACTATGATTGACCCTCAATATGATGAATGATCCTCGTTCATTCAGCTTGCACCATTGGAATCCTCCCTTCATATTAAACCTTATGCTCCGCTTCAGGATTGAATCTCAATCGTTGATCCCCATGGTCAGATTAATAGACAGTCAGTTTGAAAAACTTCACAGCCTCCCTAAAACATACAAGAATTTGAATTCCATGGTCAATTTCGACTCTACAACCTGTAAATCGACACCACAATTTTTCTTATTTTTCTAATATGAAGCACTGAAACTCAAAATATTCTTGTAATTTGGGGATTTTACTTCGGTTCAACATTTTCCCCCCAAATTCTCCACAAGACAAAATCTATAACCACAAATCTCCTCAATCCATGTTGGCTCTTGTCCCATACAATCTCAGTGTTGAACCTTGATATTTGATACCATTCTATAACATTCCCAAGGTTAACTATGGAACATTACTACGTGGAAATACATATAATTTTTTTCTTCCACTAACTAGATTATTGTAGCTTACCGGCTACGACTTATTCAAATTTACAACCAGATTCAAATAACCATAATTAAATGAAACAACAACATTCTAAATGATCATGAATGCAACTGATAAAACATATATAACTACATATTTTTGAGCACTCAATGCACCCTCAAAATCTATGAAATTTTGGGGTACCACTCTTTATTTTGATTAAGTTGATTGTTGCTTCCACTAGTTTGAGAGTTTTGGTTTCTTTGACATTATATGGTTTTTGTTCTGCACCTCTTTGTCTCCAACTGAGTAAACAAATTTATGCATCCTTCTAAAAAAAAAACCATATCCCCAACAACTAGCCTAGGGAACATAAGCTCAAATGATTAAAAACTAAGGAAATGAACTATCGATGAGTTTGGCTGATAAAGTCATCGGATCAGACGATAGGAGGCATTTTAAATGAAAAATCAAAATGCACATCGTATCCCCTCAATGCCTAACAAACGCATCAATGTCAGGCGTCTCCCCATGGAACTTATCACAATGATCAAATTATCTTTTCACTTCGTTGGACATGATTGCCGACAAAATTTAAAAAATGTTAAGGAGCCCACTAATAAACATGAAGGAAGTGAACCAAGGTCCCCTGCAATATCCACGATCTAATCCAAAGGGAATTTACTTTGAGCCATTCATAAACATCAAGATAAGAATCCACTCGTGGAAGTTTAGGATGCCATGGAGTATTCCACATGGAAACCATACAGATGTTGCATCACCATCCGTACAATCCATGTCAGAGAAGAAAATCCATTTTTACATGAAATAATCCCAGTGGCACTACCACACTAGTTTTCGTACATCATATTCGGTATTGCCAAATCATACCTCAATCCTAGCGTCATTTTTCAATAGAGGTATCTATCACATTTGTGTATTTTGGAAAGGGCCCTAGAGTCCACTCGATGTCGATAATCTCGTTGGTCGTCAAGTGGATTGGAAACAATTTCACCTAAGCAATACTATTTTTCATTTGATGAATAAATATTGTTTCTCCTCAAAGCATTGTGATCATCTGATTATGAGTAAGGATCAATCTAAGTCATTGGACTAATGACTAACTACTCCACATTTCATGCACCCTACCATCACCTAATTTCCAATAAACACAAAGCCATAAATGTTAGGAACCATCCGATTATAGGGATAGAGGGCTCACATCCATAGATCTCAGGATTGGGTGTTTTATACTACACCATACACTGCTTTGTTCCCCTATACATTGAACCATATTGTGATCCAGTGAGATTGTGCCACATGTCAATTCCTCCACATTAGATTTCCACGTTAGCATCATTATCACTTGACACCTGTCGGATTTACACTCAGATTCTCTGACAACTGATCAATAAAGGTTAGTTAATCTCAATCGTCAATTTCAAACTTCACACCTTAGTCACATCAGATAAAGTGGGACTCCCAAACCATCAACCACAAGGATCCACCAACCAGGATTAGACACATTCACCCATAAGCACCGCGATGGTACTTCCACTTCACTCTCGATATACTCTCATGACGTCATCAATATGTGACCGGATGTTGTGATTAGTGAAGCAGTAACATGAAATATTTCCTGACCCTGGCCAAATCACTGCACCATGGGCTAAACCACGTCATGCAGTCTCCAATCATCATGTCGACGCATCAACTCAACTAGTGAAGGTAAGTGAAGGTGTACTCCCACATTTAACTCCATTAATCATCATAGATCACCCATTGCATCAAAGATCACATGCATTAATCTATCATTTCACTTCCAGGTTTGTTTCGATATTTGTGATTATTACTGGATAAACAACTGACCAAGATTGTTCCCTTCTAGTGAATCAAAAAATTTATTACTCTAGTAAAATGATTCTTTGGACACTCACAATATTTTGGGAAGCTTAGGAAGGTAAGAGTCACCACGCCTCTACACAAGAGAATTTTTTGTCTAAGGTATGTTGAAGTCATGTTTCATGATGTTTTAACAAAATCACTATTTCACTTGCGGAGAACCATTGTTTTGAATGAAGGTGCGATGTCTCCAAGGAAATTTCCTATGCAAAGGACCCCAAAGAATCCCATAACTTTCTCCAGTGCCTTGTAGAAATCTTAGGTGTTGCGCTGGAATAGGTGGATGGAGCAAAGACCCCATAGGGCACCAAGCCATTAATTTTTCTCCCTCTGAAAAAAATCCTCAAACATTGTTCCTATGTATCATGACAAAAAATCCTATGCCATGAGTAGAACTTCCACCTAGATACAAATTCCCCACTGGAATGACCTATTTTGGAAACTAGACAAGGGAGTTTACTAGGAATCCACTCCACATAGTGACCTTCTACTTCAGGAGGTATATGATGGGTTTTTTTCAGCCATTATAAAATATGTAGTTCATTCAGTTACTACTAGAACACCTGTATCTCCCTGTGTGGAGTTGACGGAGTGGGTCATTATTCACTCTAGGGAAAAATATTACAAAATCATCAACGAGAAGTGACAATGCATAGGGTCATTCCTCCCATAGGACATGGCTCCTTGTTACAATCTACCAGAACCTGATGAGTTCCTCACCAAGGATTTCATGAATCATTTATATAGAAGTATGAGAGCCCCAAGATATGAAACTAGGACAAAAGATTCACAAAAAGGTCCTAGGAAAGATATGCCATTTCAAATTTGAGGAAACCATAGATGTATGTGATGATTCTATTTTTTATGTTATACTGTGAAAGGGGTTGTTCTCGATTCTTCGAGGTATGGCTACCCTTGGCATACTATGTGGTCATTTGGTGAAGGAAGTTTAATTGTGGAGGGGTTATCTCCAAACAACTCAGTTTGGATATCACTCAAGAATAATCTCCAAAGACAAGATCACTCATTCCCACTATATACATTCTTGTATTTGGCCAATAATTCTCTAGGTTATCAAAACATTCCAAGAAGGTTTTGACTTACATAGGGAACTGGTATTTTGAGGAAAATTATACATATTTAAGAATCTATGTAGCTATGATCCCACCACATGTGCTACCTATTTATGTGCCTGACAGATTGGTGGTTGGGGAAATATGTTATCAAATTATCATGCAAGGATTCATTGCTACCCTTTTAAAAGTGATGAAGAATTTATTCATTCCCTACAACTTCCATATAGGGTATTATGTTGTAAAGGATGAAAAGCATGCAAAGAAAGAAGGTTGGGTCCATTTAGAATATAGGTTCATGATAGGAAGGTATAGGAAACATGATCCTAAAGGATTGATACCAAAACATGTAGCACAAGTGTCTCTTACTTGGCCATATTCCCATGAAAAATGGGAGGAGGAGTTGTTTATCAAATATTCTCGTGACTGGTAAGAAGTACAAAAGAGAAGGGACGATCCTAGGGTAACCATTTTTATCTCCTTACCCATGGAATAACATATCAATATAGTAAAGGTTGGGTCATCCTCCAATACTGGGTATGGTGCATAAAATTTAGAAAAAGAAGAAGATATTATGAAAGAAAAGGAATGGCATGACATACTAGTAGAGAAAGAGAAAATTATGAAAGAACAAGCTGAAGAAAGAAGGATTTAGGAAGAGCAAAGAAAGAAAAAAGAAAAAGAAAAGGAAGTAGAAAAACTTGTTGAACAAAGGAAGAAAGATGAGAAGCAACAAAGAGAGTGGGAATTTGATTAGAAAAGAAAAGGATATAAGAAGGAGCATGCCCAATAACAAAAGGTTGAGCAGAAGAAGAAGAAAAAAAAAGAGTTGTTCTAATGAACTGAAGAAAATTCAAGATGAAGAGGAAAAGTGGTCTAAAAAATATGAATTAGATTGGTTGATAAGTGAGGCAACATGATTAGAATAGATAAATGGTGAAGCAAAAAATACACTGTCTACAGTAAACAAGCTAGGTGAATTCATTAACTTGATAGAGGAGGAGGGAAAAAAGGAGGACTTTGTATTCCCTATAATCAATGAAAATATCGAAATGGAGAGAAGTGCCACAAGGTCACTAGAGTAGAAAAATATAGAAGTAGAAGGCCAGGAGGGTGAAAATAAAGGCAATGTTTCCCAAAAATAGAATGAACCCCCTGATCAAAGAAATAATGATAATTCATCAAGAAAACATTATTTATAAAAGCATTCACTTGATCAACAATATCACGACATCCCATTATCTAGAAAGAAAGGGGAGAATATGAATGGTAAAGGAAATGAAAAGTCTCTAACCAACAAGCTAACGATGAAGTCAAAAAGGGAGAGAAAGACAGTGGCCAATATGGTATAAATAATGAATAATAAAAGGACACAATGCATGAGATAGAGTAAAAAGGATGTTGAGGTTGGCTCAGAGCACACAACTAAAAATGAAGGGGAAACCAAGAATCCCAATGAGATCCCTCTAGATGATTCATCAATTTTCGAGAAAGATATTAAAGGGGATATCTAGAAAAAGAACCAAAATGGTATCAACATTGAAAAGGAACCCATTTAGGTAGGGACGAAAACTGGTAGAATTTCACCAAACAAAGGAATCACCCAGGACCTAGTATCAGATCATTTTTACACGCTGAGGGGTTTAAGTAACATATTGTCCTAGGGTGATCAACCAATTCCCAAACCAATGGATGAGGTGGTCGATTTAGATATTTTTCCTATGATTTCAAGAAGAATTATATAGTAAGGAGAAATCACAGGAAAATAAATTTAACACTAGACAACGAAGCAATCAGTACCACTGAGGAAGTAATCATAGACACAAAGAAGGCCAAGCAAGACAAATTTACTCTGTAGGTTTGGCCATATCCCATTCTTCCTATGAAAAAGCAATGATGGAGGAAAGGGAGTTATAACATGCTAGGTACAAAATTGATTCCCTTAGAGACCAAGTATAGTACCATCAAGAGGTTGGAGGAGTGGTTAAATTCAAGGAAGATTTACTGGAACTGTATGATAGTCATCGAAGGATGCAAGAAACTTTGATACAAAAGGAAGTGGATTTTGAGGAAGAATATTTGTTGTTAGGAATTACCTGCAAATAAGTGCACAGATGGGTTGAGAAATGAGTTGGTACATTGGAAAAGGTGGAGTTTATATAGGTGATATAGAAGGAAAGGGGGTTAGAGAACCACTATATAGAGATATTGTCAGATGAGTGGATGGATCAAATACACTCAACGACCAAGAATTGGGCCAAAGTTATTGCTGAACCTATGGACATAGTGGATGACGAGTGGGATCATTGTAATCGAATATGGGATACAATTAACCAATCGATGGTAGAACTTCAATTGCCTCTTTTCGGGTCCGCCATGAAGTTATAACTGATCGATGAGATGGAAACTTATTTGCGACAGTCAGTTGATGGATACAAGGAATAGGTTCAAAAAATTACTGAGATGGAGAAGGGACTCATGCAAAATCAATTGATTGGCCAAGACAATATCGAGGACCAAATGGAGCAGATAGCTGACTGAATAGAGAAGTGCACCCTACGATATTGAAACGACAAGAATGAGTTGGCTATTATGATGGATCAACACAAGTTACCATTTGTTGAGGTTGCACTTGACTTTTCAGAGAGTGGTCTGATTATGTGGAAGAACATGCAAGTCTAAAGACCCCCAAATCACTTGAGTCATCATGACTCAAAATATTGATTATCAATTTTTGGCTACCTATGTGGCAGTTTTCTCTAAGTTTAATATTTTATAAATAAAGGGATCTAAGTGATAGAAATGACCATTTTTCCTTTCAAAGAATTTTATCTATTATTTTATTGTGGAACTATTTCTACAATCAATTGGAAGCTCCGCTAGAGCCTAAAATGATTTTGGATTCTAACTGGTGATCTACGCGATAATGTGGATTAATTTTCTTTGGACCCTTGTGTATCGATGTCTAGTAAGATTTTCATTAATCAAGCTATCTTGTGATAAGTGTTTCTTTACATCAAATTCTTACCTTATGTTTAATCTACATGTTACTAGTGATGATTTTAAGGATGGAAATTTAGTTTAAAATGTAGAAACCTTGGCGATTCTTACTAATCCTTTACATGCCAACTATAAAATGTTTGGCGATATTTTTGTAAAAATATTCAAATTTCTAAGGATTTTATATAGTCTGTATAAAATTTTGGCAATTTTTAAGGTAAAACAATTTTATCGTATAGAATTTGGGCGAATCATTTTTAGAATAGAGAATTGTTTTTTGGGAAAAACAATGAAAAATTATCCCATGAGGGAAATTTAGCCCCTAAAATCATCTTACATAATACTTTTAATCTTGTAATATAGAATTATTTTTGTATCATTGACAGGTTATGATTGAGATATTTGCATGCACATATAATTTTTGTTGTATATCTATTTCTAGGAATTATTTCTGGTGGATCTAGACATATAACAGTCGATTGGTTTGTTGTTAATACATCTCCTTCAAGAGTTATATTTAAAAGTAAATGTGTTATATTTCTCCTACTCATTTAATCATTTGTTGGATTAATTCCTCTTGAGTCATTTGTGTAACATCCCCGACCACCCAGGCCGACAACGTCACTTATTAAACATATTTCTGCTTTGAATCCAATTTGTAACATTCTCAGCCACCCAGGTCAGGCCATGCTACTCTAGATAATGCTCATGCTCGCATATATATATATATATATATATATATATATATATATATATAGTGAAAATTTCAACCAGACATAAACATTATGTTCATGCATATATTAATGTGGAAGCAACAATAAAACATACAAATTTGCAGATGATTTACATTCTGATATCTCACAACATAATGCATAAATAACAGTAAAATCATGCATAAAAGTATTCACAGGAAAAACCCATAAATATAACAACATGTTCAGGAACAACTCATCATTATAGCATGTAAAAATACACAACATGTAAATGAACATAGGATTGGTACTTAGATTTTAATTAAAGTACACCGACTACATCCAGACCTTCCACGAACCTCCTAGCCTTAGACCACACTGCTCATCACTCTCAGTAGTGGGTCACCCTCAAACTGGGACTAAACTCCATCGGGCAAGGGATTCCTAGGCTAGGAAGGGACAACATGAAGGATTTCCTACAAGGATCCACTTAAGCCCATAGATCACAGACTCTCATTCTCCACATGCCTGTCCCACCCCAAGAGTGTACACCTTCATTGTCACACAATCCGTCGGCTGCTACACCTCCCTTTCCTTGGGCTTCAACAACAAGTTGGATCAGGAATTCTCACAGTTCTGTAGATTCTACTGGAGTCCCTCTAGGAGAACTCACTTCCTCAACACACTCTCTCACCTGGAGAGAGTTTCTCACAGGACTAAAAACTTGCTTCTTCTATCCATGGGCCCACCAACCCGCTTCTTCACTCCTTCTCCTCAGCACACGGGCATGGTGATGGAAGAAACACAAATGGGGAGTTGGGAATGGTACTGACGGGACAAAACACAGGCAACCCCTAGAGTACATGTACAATGAGGGTATCAATTCATCTTGTTGCAGAGGTTCAGGGTGTTTAAGGAATTCCACAATGGCATTACAGGGTTACTGTGTGCTTGTCAGATGTGCTGGTCGATCAGGGTAACTAATGGCCATCCTGGTTTGAATGGTGAGAATCGTGAGAATGGTCAGAACTATGAGAATCGTGAGAATTCCCCCCCATAAATTTGCATGTGTTTTAAATGACACTTGGCTCTCTAGAAGCACTTTCCCCCCCCACTTGGAACTCGTTACTCTCCCTAAAGAAACTTAGGATAAATTAATATCCTCTTTACAGCTTTTATAATAATAATATGTTATTCTATTAGGCTCTTAATCTTAGCCCTTTTTTCCTCAATATCTTATCCTCCTCCCTTGCCCAACCTAGTGGATTTCATTCCCCCATACTCTTTATTCATGGTCAGTCTACACACAATGATGTTATATTAAATATATGAATTTTTACATGTACAAAACAAGCTCCTGGCCTTTAACACCTTGGCTCTTGGCCTAATCAACACATAAGCCTATCAGCTTATAAATACTCATCTCACTAGCCAACAAAACATGTTACATTCATAATTACAATCGGGGCTCATCCTTGGGGTATTACAATATGTTGGCATGTTCACATGAACAATGCACTTGTCATTGATGGCAAGAACACACAGGAAGGAGAAGCTTAGGAGGAGAAGCGACAATGATCATTGGATCAACCATTCTGAATTCCTGATGGTCGTCAGATATGAATTCAGACAGGAGGAGCATGCAGATGGAGGATAGATCTCAAGAGTTATATCTGAGCGCGGGGACCGACCGTCGTCAGATCTAGGAGAACCTGTACAATCTTTAAAGTTCAACCTGAAGCGATCTTACAAAGTCCCAAAAATAGGAGGATTGCCCATCATCAGGTAGGACACGTGGCTACAGTTCAACATTTCGCTGACTAGAAAATCAAAGGAAGGAAGCTCTCTAACCTTCCAACTCGCGATATGTGAACTCATGATAAGATTTGGGTCGTCATATCTGGATTAATTACAAAAGCCAAGTAGCCATTAGATCTGGTGAAGCTGCAAGGTGGATAAGACTAGGAATCATCCAAATCTCCAAAACTGTGAAGGAATCCTGGTCATCCATCGAGGACATTCATGGGCCAATGGATCTAGAGGACACATGTCAAAAGATCATCATTTTGCTGACTATAAAGTCAAAGGAACGAGGTGCTCTACTATTCCAACTCACGAAATGTGAAATGGAGAAATGATCTTAGTCGTTGGATCGAGGAGAAATCTGGTTCTTCGATCCAAGAAGGACACGTGGTGAAAGATCATCTCTTCGCTGACTGGAAAGTAAAAGGAACAAGGTGTTCTAACCTCTTGAACTCACGATATGTGAAATCACAAAATAATCTTAGTCGTTGGATCAAGGATGAATCTGGATCGTCAGATCCAGGAGGTAGTTCATGATAGACCACTTTAGAAAAGACAGGTGGCAGTCTACATTAGCAAGGACACGTGGCGCATTCATACAAGGAAAAGTGTCAAGTTTACTCAACATTTTAGGCCACTGGAAATCACAATTCTGAGTGACATGTGGCAGCCACTCATCTTATGACACGTCATTGAGCGATGTAAGAACGACATCACTTCGAAAGTTTAGTTTTAGGAGTTTTAGCATCAATACTCCCCCAAAGTCCCGAAAGTTGAAGTTCTAGGATGAAGGATAGTCGTCCGATCACCACGGATCGTGGACTATTGATCTAAAGAGAGAAGCGCTCAAATGACTAGCCAGTGGTCATATCTCGTGGTCACATCGTCAAGAGCTGGAGAGAAAATCTAGAGCTTCCAAGGTTCATTTTGGATTTTGCAACAAGGAGAGTTGAGACGACTCTTCACAGAATCCCCGAAATGCGAAATGCAAAATGCATTTTCAAACTTGGCCCCTGGTCGCGTGAGTGGAAGGAGCTAGCATAGCTAGGCTCCATTTTGGGTACCGGAAGTTGGAGGAGTCAAGGGACTCACAGAAGAATCCTCAAAACATGAAATTGCAAAATGCAGTTTCGAGTTAAGTTGTGGTCACTGCTGGTGGTCACGTTGGAGGAAGGAGCTAGAGCAGCCAAGCTCCATTTTGGGGTTCGCAATATGAGGAGTCAAGGAGACTCACGGGAGAAAACTCGAAATGTGAAATCGAGAAATGTCTTTTTGAATAGGGTTGTGGCCACAACCATTGGTCACATCATTGAAGGTTTAAGGGAGGAGCTAGCATGCAACTAAGCTCCATTTCAAAGATTACGACTTGGAGATTCGATATGCCTCATCCCTAGATCCCCAAAATGTGAGTCAAAAAATCGCCTTATGAATAGGCATTTGGTCACTGCCAGAGGTCACCTGAAAGGAAGGGGCTTGGCCAGAAGAGCTAGTACCCACTATGAATTTTTCTTCTGGAAGAGAGAAGGCACCAAAATGCATAAACGCACAGATTTTCTCTCACTAACTTCCAGAACGAAGTGATTGCATCTGACAGAGAATTTGAGGAGCTGTAGGGTGGCTTCCAGAGGGGCCGAACAACCTCAGTGTAATTGTTAGAGACCACTTATGGTTTCTACCAGAGAATTCAAAGAGTCTTTAGGGTGATCGATAGAGAAGATGAAGAGTCTTGAGGCAACTGCCAGTGGAGTGTAAACTCATCATAGAGTCGACTGACAAATGGAAAAGGGTCGAAGACTGTTACAGTCAGTAAATCCAAAATATCTCAGAAGAAGGGCCAGTGATGATGAACGTAGTTAAGTGTATGCAGTGGGATAGCGCATGCAACATGCACAAGGTGCAAAGAGACTATAAAAAAAATGTAGAACAAAGAATAGAGAAGGGTTGTGATTTTAAGAGTGTGTTATGCAGGTAGAAGAAGGGATTCTAGAGGAGAAACAATGCAACAGAAGGAAAGAACAAAGATGCATAACTGATACAGTAAAAGAGGGTTGAGATGGGCATGCAAAGATATATTAGAATATTAGAAAGCTCAAGGAGATGGAAGAAGAGAGACATTGATACAGGAGAGTAGAGTAGCATAGTAGAACATTGATAATCCTGGTAAGCCAATGACAACTATTGAATCACTGTAATAAATTCATAGAAAGAAAAGTTTTATATTTCAATATGGTTGGGAGGTGCTAGGGAGAAATATTGTCCTTTGAGTGTCAAGTGGGTGCTTGAACATAGGGAGTTGTATCTACCATCTAGTACCAGCCAGAGAAACCAGGGTGGCAGGGTGGTGCTAGGGAGAACATTGGTTCTCTGTTATACAGGTTGGTTCCTGTGTGACTAGAAGTTGGTGCTTCCATCCAGTTGGTGCTGGAGTAGTGGGAGAGTTGGTACTTCCTTCTAGTGGGTGCTAGAGAAACCAGAGAGTTGGTTCTCTCAGCAAGTAGCAACTTGAAAAACATAGGTGGTAGCCTCATTATGAGTTGGTTCTCATAAGAATGATAATGTACAGAAAATAATTATCATATAAAGAAGAATAGGTTTTCACCCTTTATGAGTTTCCTCAGGAATATCTGTCTCTGTAATATACATGTGTGTGATTGATGTTGAATATTCTACTGCTTATTTATTGTGATCATCATTGAGAAGTTCTGTAATAAATTTAAAATGGATATAATTGTTTAAGCATAGTAACAACTGATTCACCCCCCCCTCTCAGTTGTCCAACACAATCCCCTCCCCTTATTTTTGCATTGTCCTCAGTGCAACTTAATTACACAACATCAACAAGATTTCCAAAATCTTCAAAAAGGTGCGAGTATTCTTCTCGCATAGCGTCTTCATTCTTCCATGTTGCATCCTTAGGAATGTACTAGGTCCACTGAACCCTTACAATACCTATGGCTCGACTTCAGAGCTACTTTCTATTCCGGTCCAGTATGCACACTAGATGCACTTGTAAAGCACCTTCTTTCTCCACCTGAATCACATTCCAATAAATCACATGATTAGCATCAGGTATATATTTCTTGAGCAATGAGACATGAAATACATTATGAATTGTCATGCATGCAAGAAATGAAATCATATAAGTTGTCGGTCCAATCCTTTCTAGAATTTCAAATGGTCCACAATATCTGGATGCCAACTTGGAACAATTTCCCATCTTTAGGGAACTTCTGTTGGATTTCACCTTTAAGAAAACATCATCACCCACTTTAAATTCCTTGTGGGGTTTTCCTTTGTCAGAATAGATTTTCTGCATGTCTTGGGCAGCCTCCAAATTATGTTTAATCTTCATCATTTTCTCTTCCATTTCCTTGAGAAACTCTGGCTCAGTCACTTTTCTATCAACTGGGTTGTCCCAGCTTATTGGGGTGTTGCACTTTTTTCCATAAAGTTCCTCAAATGGGCTCATCTTCAGTGATGCTTGATACCCATCGTTGTAAGAAAAATCTACAAAGTGTAGGTAGTCTTCCCATATGGATGGTTTGTCCATCACTTAAATTATTAACATATCTTCTATCACTTAATTTACTCTTTATGTTTGTCCATCAGACTCAAGATGATAAGTTGTGCTTAAGTTCAGGCTCATTCCAAGCCCCTTGAATAATCCTCTCCAAAACTTTAAGTTAAAATTTGGGTCTCTTTCAGACACAACTTTTTTGGGTATGCCATGCAAGTGTTCTACTTTCCTCATATAAATATCAACAACATTAGTTTCCTTGTGAGTAGTCTTCAATGGAATAAAATGGGTAGCTTTAGTAATATTATCTACCACCACCATGATGGAATCGTGTTTCTTGTTTGTTATGGGTAATCCTATGATGAAATCCATTGTCACCACTTCCCACTTACACTTAGGAATGGGTAATGGCTATAGCAACCCATCTGGGTGTCTATGCTAAGCTTTGACCCTTTCATACTCCATATATCTGGTGATGTATTATGCAATTTCTTTCTTCATGCCTAGTCAATATTAATGGCTTTGACTGCTAAAACTTTTTTCTGATATCTAGGGTGCCCAAAATAAGGCACATTATGCATCTCTTTCAATATCATACTCCTCAATTTGTGAGAACTGGGTACATAAATTATGTTTTTGTATAAGAGAATTTCCCCACTTCCCAATTCATAATATTCATCTTTCTGTTGCATTTTACCTTGCTACAATTTAATTACCAATTCCATGTACTACAAATCAACTTTTGCAGCCTCAAAAATTCTTCCTTTAAGATCTGTCTGATACATACTAATGGTTGTAGAATGCATTTCATGCACTTTCCTACTAAATGCATCAACCACTTTTTTCTCCTTTCCTTTGATGTGCTTGATATCAAAGTCATATTCATAGAGGAATTCCAACCATCTAATCTGCCTAGCATTCAAGGTAGGTGGTCAAACAAATATTTCAGACCATTATGGTATGTTCTCATCTCAAACCTTCTTCCCACGAGGTAGTGTCCATTTATTTAAAGTGTGCACTATGGCTTCCAACTCCAAATCATGAGTGGCATAGAGATTTTCATTCTCTTTCAGTTTCCTTGATTCAAAACATATCACAAACCCATTTTGGCTAAGGAATCCACCCCGTCCTTCTTTTCATGCATCTATACAAACTACAAACTCTTCATTCGGATATGCAATCTTCAGAATTGGAGCACTAGTTAACAACTACTTCATGTGTTGGAAGCTCATTTTGTATTCTTTTGTCCATTGAAACTTCTTCCCCTTCCTTTGAAAGGAAGTGATGGGATGAGATATTATCGAAAACCCTCCAATGAACCTTCTTTAGTAGCCATCTAGACCCATGAAGGATCTGAATTATGTCACATTCTTAGGTGTTGTCCACCCTTTAATGGACTCAATATTTTCAGGTGTTATCCCTTATTCATATATGATATGCCCCAAATAGTGAATTATTTTTTGATAAAATGAGCACTTGCTCAATCTGGCATACAACGGATTCTCTCTTAGCACTTGCAACACCATCCTCAAATGATGCTCATGTTCTTTTACCGAATTGGAATATACAAGGATGTCATCCAAAAAGACAATAACAAACTTGTCTAAATATTCTCGGAAAACACCATTCATTAAGCACATGAAAATAACTGGTGCATTTGATAACTCAAATGGAACCACTGTGAACTCATAATGACTGTACCTTGTCCTGAAGGTGGTCTTGTTGATGTCTTCCTCTTTAACGCTTACCTGATGGTATCCTGACTTGAGATCTATCTTTGAAAATATCCTTGCATCCTTCAACCATCCTTCAACTAATCGAAGAGATGATCAATCCTTGGTAGAGGATACTTGTTCTTTATAGTCACTTTGTTCAACTATCTGAAATCGATGCACAATCTCAATGTCCCATATTTCTTCTTCATGAACAAGACTAGGACACCCCAAGGTGACACACTTGGGCGTATGTACCCCTTATTTAAAAGTTCTTCAAGATGTATTTGTAGTTCCTTCAGTTCCAGTGTACTCATTCTGTAAGGATTGTTTGATACTGGAACTACTCCAGGCATTAAATTTATAAAGAAATCAATATCTCTCTTTGGGGGTAGTCCTGGTACCTCCTTGAACACATCTTCAAAATCTTCCAGGACTGCATGATCCTCCAGATTTGGCACCTTATCCTTAGATTCCTCCTCCATATGGGATGAAAATATTTGAAAATGCTTCATGTAACACTTCTCCAGCTACATTGTTGAGATTTCTTGGACAGTAACTTCCCTGGGAATTCCTTGGACTACTCTATGATTTCCTTCCTCATCCAAGTAAGTGAATGTCTTGTTATGAAAATCTAATATGGCATGGTGTTTTTCCAACCAATCCATACCAAATAGTAAATCATATGATCCCAAAGGAAAGATGTTCAAATATGCCTTGGTACTCAGTCCATTCATTCCCAATGGATATGATTTAACCAACTCAACAATCTTTCTCTTGGCTCTTGTAGCCAACTGCAGTAGCCAATATTTCCCATGCTTACTTATTGGTAATTGAAATATTTCCACTACCTTAGGATCTATATATCTATGAATAGCCCCCGAATCAATTAAAATAGTAAAGGCATGGTTATTGAACATACCTTCGACTTCAATCATGTGTGATTGAAACTCATCTTTCTTGTTGTCCTAGGATGCATAGATCCTAGGTACTCTTCTTCCCATGTCCTCCATTATTTTTGTTTGTTGAACGTTGTGAAAATATCTCACCTTGTCCTTTATGTGAGGGAAATATCTATACTTATGATCTCCATTACAGCCCTAACATTGCATAGGTGTCTACATTGGCCTTTTCCCACCTACTTCAGCCATCCTGGGCTCCCTCAAAACTGGTTGTCCTTGAGGACTATTTCTAAAAAATGGTGGATTTCTCCCCTTATACCTCTTCTCCTTCTTAAACTTCCTCTTGTCTTCCCAACCTCTTTGGAAATTAGGATTTCCCCTATGCTGATCATATAAACATTTTTCCTTCCTTATGGTTTCTTCCATAGTTTTAGGATCATCATACTGGATTTTGTCACTAATAAAAGTTGGCAATCCACTCAGATACCTCTGAATCTTGACCTTCTCCTCCTTAATGAAAGGTACATACTTCTACAACTCTAGAAATCTCATTTCATATTCATCTATAGTCACACTGCCCAATTTAAGTTCAAATAACTCTTTCATCTTCTTGTCATAGTATCTCTTGGTTAAGTACTTCTTTTCAAAATGTTTCTTGAATTTCTTCCTAGTCACATTCTTCTCTATGATGTGTTGCACTTGCACAAGTTGATCCCACCATATGGATGCCTTTCCTTTAAGATGATAGATTGAAATTCTTCCTTCTGCATGAGAAGAATAATTATGCAATTGGAAATATTTTTTCATGCCAATTAGCCATGTCTCATCTTCTTAATCCTTTTGGTTCTCTCCATCAAAAGTAGGAGGTTTGATCTTATTCATTTTCCTTTCAACTCATCCACCCTAGGCCTCCCATGTTTCTTGACAGGGGATGGACTTGAGCTACTGTGTTCTCTCCTATGGGAACGCTTTTGGGAGTGTTGGTGATGTATGTTACCACTTCCTTCTCTCCTTTTCACATAAGGGGACCTATGGCTCCCCGATTTGTTGGATCCACTTTCCTTATCCAATTTATTTTCAATTCTTTCTAGGATCCGCATCAGCTTCATATTGAAGTCTCCTTGCTACTCCTTGGCTCTCATAAGACTTTTGTTATATGCTCGGTGAAATTGGACATCTTTTTGCAATTTTTTAATGATTTTCAGCATGCTCATGTCTTTATATATTTCTTCCCTATTCCCATTGGATTTTGTCCCTTCAACTCCCAAATGGACATCCATTCCTCTAAAATCATCCTATGGACTGTAAGCGTCATGTGCCTCCTCCATTTCTTTGCACTATGTAACAATTTGGTTCAGTTTTCACAATTGTTAACTCTGCAAAATGTGCAGTCAACCGAATTTTCTCAGGCTATTAGACTTAATAATTTTCGAGAATAGCTTAAACAATATGATTCAAAAAAAGAATATCAAACTCCATTGTCTGCAGGTCTTTAGTCGATCGAGAATCCCCACAGATATATCTTCGAGCCCTTCTCTATTCTATAACTCACTTTCGGGTGATATCCCCTTTTTCTTCATCCCTTAACTCACATGTGACCATGGCTCTCACCAAGTGATAATAGTTGGGTGCTTATCCAGAGCCTTGAAACTTTAGGGCTCTAAAGCTTCGGAGGTTTCCCTTTTTTTTTGCACATCACAAAAAATCTCCTAGAGCACTGCATTGGTGAAATCGCAAAGTGGGGTGGATCAATGGTCATCGACTTCTCAACATCCAACGAATGAGACTTACTACAGAACTTTGACTTCAAGACTTTATGGCTCTAGGACTTTGGAGCTTTGGGGTTCCAAGACTTTGGAGGATTTCACATCCGCACACCCAAAAACTCCTGATTCGTGAATCTCCGAATACTTCCTCATCACCCTCGATGACATCATCATGTTACGTCACTTTGGTGCTACGGGACTTTGGGGATTTCTTCCTCCCACTTGATCATGAACCATTTCTTCCAGAGTATCAAGTCTCCAGACCTTGGGATCTGATGCCACACATCCCCTGTGACCAACGGTTGAGATTAACTCTAGCCTTCGGGCCTTTGAAAGTTCTTTACTCAATGTTAACTATAACACCTTTCCTTCGGAGTACCAAGTCTCCAGACTTCATGATATGTCACCACACGTCTACTGTGGTCAATTTATCATGGGCCCGGTCTAGTTAAATTATTCACCAAGGTTTTAACTACTTTATGTATCCATCAGGGGTACCACTACCCATGCTCAAGAAGATTTCCATGTGGTAAAATACTGGAATAAGACATGTGGACCAATCAGACAAATGGCATGTGTCACGTTCTAGCTGGAATTTCAATATTTGAAAGTACATGACTCACTGCCATGTGGCATGTAGCTTGTGTGTCCATGTCATCTCAGGTGACATCAACAGGCCACGTCACTTCGGGAATTCGGGCTTTAGAAGGTTTACACTTGCACACTCCAATTCTCCTGATTGTTGAACTCCCAAACAAGCTAATCTTCTGACATGCGTCTCTTTTGATGAACAATTCAGATTAACTACAGACTTCGGGACTTCGAGAATTTTCACTCTAGCACACTCCAATTCTCCCGAAGTGTCAAACTTCTGAACTGCTATAAGATCTATGGCTCACAATCACTTGCACATAGATTTGACGGCTAGGATCTGTTCCTCACGATTGCACCTTACTTCTTTCTCTTGTCTCAATCTAATGGCTCCGATCTTTCCCTAGGCCAAATCCAACGGTAACACTTCTCCCCGGATATATAGTGTACATCCACTCTAGGACTTCGAAACTTTGGGCTTTGGCCCCTTTTTCTCTATAACACATAAACTTTTCCGAAGTTGCAAAGTCCAGAGGACTTGGAGGTTAAATCTCAGGCACTCTTTTCCAGAACTAACAATTGTGAAGGGTCTTCCTTCTCCCGATTAGATCCTATGACCCAATTTCAAACCTCGTTGCCCAACATAATGATTGTTATGGCTTCTTTCTCTATTTCCATTCTATAAGCTATTATATCTCCTGAGATTTTGAACAAAACCCAAGTGTTCACACGGTGCCTTCCTGACACTCGGGAATGCTCTGAAATTCAAATTTTGTCCCTTTTGACCACAATTCACTTTGAAACCTTTGTTTCATTAACCACCAACATGGCCCATCTAGTCTTAGGGTCAAACCCAAGCTATGATACCAATTTGTAACATCCCCAACCACCCAGGCCGACAACATCACTTCTTAAACATATTTCTGCTCTAAATCCAATTTGTAACATTCCTAGCCACCCAGGTCAGGCCATGCTACTCCAGATAATGTTCATGCTCGCATATACATATACATATATTTAGTACAATTTTCAACTAGACATAATCATTATGTTCATGCATAGATTAATGCAGAAGAGAAAATAACACATACAAATTTGTATATGTTTACATTTTGCTATTACACAACATAATACATAAATAGCAGTAAAATCATGCATAAAAGTATTCACAGGAAAACCCATAAATATAACATCATATACAGGAAATACTCATCATTATAGCATGTACAAATACACAACATGTAAATGAACAGAGGATTGGTACTTATATTTTAATTGTAGTACATCAACTGCGTGTAGAACTTCCACGAACCTACCAACCCTAGACCACGCTGCTCATCACTCTCAGCAGTGGGTCACCCTTGAGCTAGGACTAAACTCCACCGGGCAAGAGATTCCTAGGCTAGGCAGGGACAATAGGAAGTTGAAAAGTATAGCAGGAAGAATTTCCTCCAAGGAGCCACTTATGCCCACAGCTCACAGACTCTCATTCCCCACATGCTTGTTCCACCCTAGAAGTGTACACCTTCTGTTGGACAACTGAGAGGGGGGGTGAATCAATTGTTACCATGCTTAAACAATTATGCTTATTTTGAATTCCTTGAAGAGCACTTAATGACAATCACAATAATGTAGGAAAGTAAGCAATATAACATTCAACATCATTGTCACATATGAAATCTACAGAAACAGATATTTCCTGAGGAAACCCATAAAGGGTAAACACCTCTTCTTCTTTATATGATAAGTAATCTTTACATTCTGTACATTATCATACATATGAGCTCCAACTCATTGTGAGGCTACAACCTCTGTATTGCAATATGCAACTTGCTTAGAGCACCAACTCTCTGTTTTCTCTAGCACCTACTAGAAGGAAGCACCAACTCCCTGGTTTCTCTAGAACCCAATAGAAGGAAGCACCAACTCCCTAAATGTTCCAACTCCAACTGGATGGAAGCACCAACTTCTAGTCACACAGGCACTAGCATGTACAACAGAGAACAATAGTTCTCCCTTGTGCCACATTGCCTCCCTTGTTTCTCTGGATGCAACCAGATGGAAGCTACAACTCCCTATGTTCAAGCACCCACTTGAACCTCTGAAGACAATAGTCCTCCCTAGCGCCTCCCAACCTCCCTAAAATATAAAGTTTTCTATATTTATAAATTTATCACAGTGATACAATATTTATCATTGGCTTACCAGGATTATCATTGTTCTACTATGATGCTCTATTCTCCTGTATTAGTGTCTCTCTGTCTACATCTTCTTGTGATTTCTGATCTTCTGTTTTTCTCTAAAAGAACACCTCATCCTTCCTTTAGGGTCTCACTATCTTGCTGCACACATGCCTTGCACTTTCTGTGCTTCTACCTTTTCTGCTCTATGCACCATATGCATTCGATGCACCATTCCTCTTCTCTGTATTTTAGCTGATGCACACTCCTCCTTCTACACTCATGAATCCCCCTCAACATCAGTCGCCCTTCTCTTCTTTGTTTTGCATACTTATATTCTCTGTGCACCTTGTGCATGCTATCTCGCCATGCTTCTGCATGCTCTCTCCATGTTGAGTGCTCTGCCTGATCATCATGGAAACTCTTTAGCTTCTATGGTAGTTAAACCCATGCATTCATCATCACTGGGTGATATGTTGAGATTCCTTCATTTGTTTGGAAGTTGAGACTCTTAGTCTTCTCCATCAAAGTTGAGTTGATCCTCTCTGTTGAAGTTACAGGCTTCAAAACTCTTCCATCTGTCAATCACCTCTAAGAATAGTCTTCATTCCACTAGAAGATGCCTCGAGCCTCTTCAGCTTCTCTGTTGATCACACTAAGGAATATTTCATTCCTCTGGTAGAAGCCATCATTCATTTCTAGCAGTTACACTCTGAAGTGCAACAATAGCCCTCCGATCATACTTAAATTCACCTGCACCATTGGATTGGATCCGTAGGATCTTGTGTTTATTTTGCATTTCGAAATTTCATAATTTCGGCATTCTTGTGGTGAAGAGTCTCGATTCTCCATGTCCCAAACTACGAAATGGAGATTTTCTCTTCAAGATCCTCTCTGCAGCTCTTCGATGATGTTACCACCGGTGGTGACCAAGGTCTACACCAAAAATTTGTTTTCACATTTCGCATTTCGGCATTTCGCATTTCAGAATTTCGGGACTCCTTTGATGAAGAGTCTCAACTCTTGACTCTTCCAACTCCCGGTATTCGAACCTCTAAAATGGATTCGGATAAATGATCCGATATTTTTTTGTTTCGCATTTCAGCGATTCAGAATTTCGGCACTCCTGTGGTGAAGTCTTTCGACACTTCAACTCCCGGTATCCGAGACTCTAAAATAGAGTTATTTCCTGGTTTGTGAAGCCCTTTGTTGGTGTGCCTATTTTGGGATTTTGGCATTTCGCATTTCAGCGATTCGACATTTCGGCACTCCTGTGATGAAGTGTTTCGACACTTCAACTCCCGGTATCTAGGACTCCGAAATGGAGTTATTTCCCAGTCTGCAAAATTCTTTGTTGGTGTGCCTCCTCCCTTGCCCAACCTAGTGGAGTTTAGTCCCCCATACTCTTTCTTCGTGGTCGGTGTTGGGCCCGAGATATCATCAATTTTATGACAGTTATTAGACACTTTTTTCGAATGTACATATGTGTTTTTCATGCTTTGAAGGAGCATTTTGAAGAATTTTATGTTAAAATAGTATGATCTACACCAGGTATGTATGATTCGTGTTTGATGTCAATATTGAGTATACTTCATCACGTTTTATGATTCCAAAGATCTAATTCAAGTTTTTTTGGTGTTACAGGGAAAAAACGCACCACGTTTCTACTTCTGGCACTCAGTCCGACACTCCTTCCAGCACTCGATCCGGTACCCGATTCGACACTGTGTCCAGCACCACGTCTTGCACAAAAATGGAGGGTGACTTGGCGATTATGGTATTGGCGGCTAGTGGTGGGAAAATTGGGAACATGGGTTTTGTTCATGCTTGCCCCTTACAACTACTGAACTATCGACAACTCAATTTTGGTTGTTAGACAGGGTGATTATTGGCCCGCTCAGTTTCAGCAGTTGGGGCATCATTTAATGTAAATTGTTGAATTTAGAAGTGGTTCAACTCTCCTGTGGTCGACCACTTGGTCTATAAACTTATAAATACCACTAGGATGGTTAGACAATAAGTTAAGAAGAAATATGAGTAGTGTATTGGAGAAAAACGTGACTCTCTTGTTTTTTTCATTTTCCATTGCCAAAGTTATATAAAACTGTGTTTTTGCGTTTTAATGGTGAAGTCGACTTGTTGAGTTCGTGGTGTGCTTTTAGGAAGTGACCACGACTTGATGGGGGCCCACCAATAGTCTGGTAACTGTTCTTTATGTTGTTTATGCATTTTATAATTTAGTCGTTCTCTTTATTTCTTGTACATCCATTATCATTTTGTTAATTAGTTTGTTGTTATAGTTTAATTTCTTTGATTCTCTTTTGCAGGTTAGTATGACAGATTGTGTTAGCATGCATTGATCTTGTATTTAGGAACAAATTTGTAAATTCATAGACTAACCCCATGTGAAATTAGATGTTAGATTGTGTTTTATTTTATGCTTTTAGAATTAAATTTAAAACCGAGTTTTAACTAGAGTAGAACAGAGTTTTATTTTGAGTTTTCTTTAACAAGGATTTGATGGATGGATAGGATTAGTTTTAGTCTTTAATTATAGATTGATTATTTTATTTTTATGTAGATAATGCTTAATTAGTTGTTGGTTAATGTAGTTGTTAGTTTAATTTTTAATGTCATGTTTTAATTTATGTTCTTAAGCATTTTCCTTATTGCAGTTTGAATTGTTAGAATAGATATAACATAGCTTCATTTTATGTAATTTCCTTCCTAAAATTAGATTGAAATTATATTTCTTAGTTAATGATTGAGTTTAAGTATGAATTTTTCTTATGTAGTGTAGAAGTATAATCATGATCTCATTATATTGTTGATGGTTAATAAATGAATATGCAGGGTAATTGACGAGTTTCTGTAATAGCTAAATTCCCATTAGATTGTTTAATCCATACCTTTCACTTTACTATTGAGATCAGTGTTGAGCTTATATCACTTGAATTATCTTTTGTTGTCAAGTGCCATCGAGATATCATACGACATCAGAGACATTCACACAACCACCAACACTATATTTGATTTTTCATAGGCTAAAAGTTAGTTTTCCTGTTTTCATAGGTTAAAAGATAGTTTTCCTGTTTTCATAGGTTAAAGGATAGTTTTCTTGCTTTCATAGGTGAAAAGATATAGTTTCCTTCTTTCATATATCAGAAGATATAGTTTCTTGCTTTCGTAGATAGTTTTATTGTTATTATAGGGTAGATAGCCTTTTGCTTTAATAGATTAGAGAGCAGTTATGCTTGTAATAGATTAAAAGTTAGTTGTTAGTTCTTCTTGCTTTCAATTAAATAGATTTCCTTTCATGAATTAAAAATAGTTTTGAAGTTTTAAGAATATAGTCCACTTGCCTCTTAGGCTAGATAGTTGTTCAATGAGAAGTTTTAATTTGATTACTTGTAGTAGAAGTTATCTTAGCGTAGCTAGTTGCTTACTTGCTTTAATAGGTTAGTTAGTTGTTTTGTTTACTTTCTTTAATAGGTTAGTTAGTTGTTTTGTTTACTTGCTTTAAGAGGTTAGCTAGTTGTTCTTGTTTGCTTGCTTTAGCAAAATAGTTGCTTGCTTGTTTATTTACTTGCTTTCATAGGGTAGTTGCTCATTGAATGTAGGTTGGCAAGTTAAAGTAGTTTTTTTTTGTTATTTGCTTATCATTATGCTTAATAATTGCTTTTGCTTATTGTTATGAACTAGTTTTCTTTATATAGGTTTTTTACTTGTCTTCTCAGAACTATCCATTGATCCTTGGTCCAAAAGTACTTAGGTTACATAGTTTCAAGTTGCTTAGTAGGGTTTTCTCATTAGATAGGTTTACTTGAATATATTAGCCTTAGATAGCCACTTCCTTAGTTAGAATGCACTACTACCAGCCCTTCTACTTTTGGCATATATTTTTCTACAACTCTAAGTTTACTTACCCCAAGTTGAAAATTTAATTGAGGGATTTTTGTTTGTTTTTAGTGCATATATAAACGCCATCATTTTTGGCGTTGTTTCCGAGGAGTTGTCTAAATGTAGGAAGTAGTTAGGAAATATATCATTCCTAGACCTTAGTATTAGATTGGTGGTGGGGGAACTTTAAGACAAGAGGTAAGAACCTGCACATATGCTATTGCAGGCTCCCCTAAACCCAATGATAGTTTTTGTTTTTGTTTACTTTCATGAATAGACCTATCAACCATATGGTAGATGTTTATTTTGTTTTTTATTTCTTTCATGAATATACATAGAGATCCAAAAGGTAGATACATTAAATCTAAATCAGACCTGTCAACCAAGGTTCCTTTTGGCCTTTTTGGGGGAAGGGACGTTCCACTTATAAAATCGGTAGACCGATACCGAAAAACAGAAGCTAGCTCAACTCAAAGAGATAAAATAGTCTTTGAAGAGACTAACACATGGAGGAATATAGAACAAAAAAATGAAGCATAAATCATATTAGGATAGGAGGCAAGACCACTCGAGCCTTCCGTAGAACCAAACAATAAAACCATTTCTTTTACACCATCACCAGGAGATCCTAATTTTGAAGACATCATAGACCCTGAACAGGTGAATCTTTTGATTGGTAATTCAGCCAACGTAATCATCTCTCAAACTAATACAAAAAATTTGGCACCAATAGTCTCAATCGGCTCGAGTAGAGTCCCAGATATCCAATCCATAGGAAGACCTTTCCATCAAAAGGAAACCTTGTTTTCCTCAAAGATAAAGCCACCTAGGTACTCTCTTTTTGGAAACCAAGCCAATATGGATGATAAGGAGGACCATAACAATGTAAGAAATAGGGAGGAAGAAGAAACTGGAAACCAAACTGAAACTACCTTCGGGTTTCCTATTTTAGACACCACTCCAAATGTTAACATGAAGAATATTCCTCTCTCACCACTGCCTACCTTTTATGGTAAAAACAGTGAAGATACAAACACCTTCCTATTCGAATTTGACATCTTGTGTAGGAGCTACAACTACGTACAAGATGCCCAGAAACTAAAACTCTTTCCTGCCACCCTCAAAGACTCTACACTAAGATGGTTCATGGGGTTGGGAGAATCTAGTAGTAGGTCTTGGGAAGCCATGAAAGACATCTTTCTTAAGAAGTACCAAGACTATTGCAAGACCAAAGAGTCTCGTAATGACATCTTTAAAATCTAACAGTTAGAAGACGAGACCCTCAAAGATTATATGGAAAGATTTGGTTATATCTATCAGAAGTCAAAATACCATGACCTCCCAGAGAATAAAATTAGGGCTATTTTCCTTAAGGGAATTTTAGAAGAATATTTGATGATTCTTAGCCTGATGGCATCAGGTGACATCTCCCATAAACCATTTGCCGAAATATGTGAAATGTGTAAAAATTACTCAAGCAGTAGAGCCAAAACAAGAAAGAATGTTCGAGACCCTTACAATAGAAACTTAAAACCAATTAGTTCAGGTGGTATCATGAGAGTAGATATAGGGAACCTTTTGGAAAACTTCAAAACATATATCTTAAGTACAATAGGTTCCTAGTTGGATACCCTTAAAATAAAAAGGAAATAGGAGGAAAATGCAGCATTGAGCATATATTTCCCAATATGCAGGAGGAAGCATTCCTCAAGAGAATGCCCATTGGATAACATTTCAGTTTGTGGCTTCTGTACAAAAGACCATGTGACCGAAAAATTTCCATCATTGCCCGGTTTATTAGCCATATATAGGAGCGAAGATCCTGGGGAGTCTTCGTATGCACCTAGGAGGCCATGGTAGCCTAGGAACCAACCCACATACACAAATCTACAATCTCAAGTTCTGCCCTATTATCAGCAAAAACAACAACAGAACTCACTAGGTTGGAAAAATTGGTCTACTCAGTACGAACATCCTTTCTTTCAAGGATGGAGAGGAGGACATAACCAAGGAAACCCTCAAGCTCCACCTATCCCTATGTCCAACCATCATTATCCTTAGTTCCCATCGAACACTCTGAAGCTTTTTCCAGGTTTTGTTCCACCACATTTACCTCCTATTCCACAACAACAACCTCTACAATATAAAAATGCAAGCTCCCCATGACCAACACTATTACTAGCACAACCAGTGTCGAATCCCAATAATAGCCCCCCTCAACCTCTTCACAATGTTGAGATGCATGCCTTCCCGTCATATGTTATCACTCTTGTTCTGTTACAGGAAATTCAACTAAGATCGGGAAACATTCTGGAGAGGCAGAGACCTTCAGTATTCATCTAGGAAGAATAAGAAGAAGAAACCACCAAACAACCCATGGATGACACTAGGTGGGAAGATGTTATTATCCTGAAGAATTAAGAACCCAATCTTCCCCAAAATGAACCTTCACAAATTACGAAGGTCCCTCCTTATCCAGACCGATTGGTAATCGAGAAACCTACCACCTAACCGGAATTTGAAATTTTGAATGAATTGAAGAATATTTGTGTCAAGATTCCCCTGCTTCAAGCCATTAAAGACATTCCAATCTACAGTAAGGTAGTCAAAGAATTGTGTATTAATAATCCAGGTAGGAAGCAAAAGGACCCTCCTATAGTACATTTGGTAGGAGGACTTTTTGAGTACATATCAGAGCAGCCAAAACTAGAAAAATATGGTAACCCAGGAAACCCCGTAGTAACCATAACCATTAATGAGGTCTCCATTGGAAACACTCTCATATACCTAGGGGAATCCATCAATGTTATGATTGCTACTACCTTGGAACAATTACAGTTACAACCTCTTCTTCGACCTACCCCAACCATTTTGGAATTAGCAGATAAGACTAGGGTTATACCTAAAGGAATTTAGATGATATAATGGTTACTTTAGCCTCGTGGGAATACCCAATAGATTTTCTTTTTATTCACTCAAAGGATCTTGCCAAAGGCCATCCCATCATTTTGGGAAGACCTTGGCTAGCCACAACCAATGCATTTATTGGTTGTAGAGAAGGGGAAATGACCATCTCAAATGGTCTCTATATTTAGAAGCTCACCATTTACCCTCCATCTCAACCTATTATGGAGAATATATGGTATCTTTAATGTCCATACGATAATGAGGACTAGGAAGAACCCATATTTCTGAGTGACCATGCATGGACACTTCAAGAGCACATAATAGAAAATGTGCTAAACCAGTTTATTTCTACTATCACATGTGTGGATTTTCCATAGTCTTTTCCCCAATTTGAGTACATGTTTGGGGAAGAATTTCAAGAACAATTAGACCCATCCATTTTTTCTTCGACATCTTTTATTTATGAGATAGATGAGTCTTCCATGTCTTACACTATGCCCTACGAGATTAGTCCAGGAAAATTTTTACATATAAACTTCAGGCTAGATGCAGACCAACAGAAACAATTAGTAGATATCCTTAAAGAACAATTAGGAGAATTTTCCTGGAAATACACTGAAATGAAGGGTATACAACCTGACACATGCATCCATCACATATATACCTAGGGGGAAGTAACACCTGTTAGGAAACCCCAGATAAGGATGAACCCTGCACTTAAAGATATAGTCAAGGAGGAGATCCAAAAGTTGTTAAATGTCATATTTACCTATCCCATCTCTGACAGTGAGTGGGTATCCCCGCTTGTAGTAGTTCCAAAGAAAGTGACCAGGAAATGGAGAAATTGAGTTTATTTCGGAGAACTCAACAAAACCACTCTGAAAGACTACTTTCCTCTCCCTTTCATTGATCAAGTTATAGATACCTTGTCAGGAAAGAAGTATTTTTCCTTTTTAGATGGGTACAATGGGTACAATAAGATTCTTGTAGCACCCGAGGACCAAGACAAGACTACCTTTACTTATCCTTAGGGAACTTATGCCTATAGGGTCTTACCATTTGGATTGTGTAATGCTCTTGCCACATTTCAACGAGTAGTATTAGGGATATTTGTTGATATTATTCATGATTGTGTGGAGTTCTACATGGATGAATTCACAGTCTATGGAAACACTTACCAAGAAGCCTTAGACAACTTAGAAAAATTCCCCATCAGACGCCAGGAAATGAAACTATCTCTAAGTCATGAAAAATGAAAAATGTTGTTAACTAAAGGATTGGTTCTAGGACATCATGTTTCATCTGAAGGGATAAAAGTCAATCCTGCAAAGATTGAGGTCATTGTTAGACTTCCACCCCCCAAGACTTAGAAAGAGGTGAGAATATTTCTTGGGCATGCTGGATATTACCGGTGGTTTATTGAAAATTTTACAAAGATTGTTGCACCTATGTTTAGATTACTAATAAAAGATGTTTATTTTGTTTGGACTGAGCAGTGTCAAACTGCCTTTGAAACCCTTAAATCTAAGTTGTCTGTGACACCAGTTCTTAGAGGGCCCAATTGGACTCTCCCATTTCATATATCCACTGATGCCTTCGACACCAAAATAGGAGGGGTATTAGGTTAGAAAGAGGACCAATAGTCCTATGCCATTTATTTTGTGAGAAAGAACTTGTCCCCTGTCGAGTTGAACTACACAGTCACTCAGAAAGAATTCTTGGAAATTGTTCATGCTATTAACAAGTTTCATCATTACATTACAGGTTATGAAGTATTTGTACATATCAATCATTCCTCCATTAGATTCCTCAAGAATAAGTCCATAACTAATGGCCGAGTGACTAGGTGGATTTTGTTATTGCAAGAATTTAATATCATTGTGCTTGACCGACTTGGAAAGGATAATGTAGTAGTTGATTTTCTTTCCCAGATAAAAAATGAGGATGATGACATCCCTATAGATGATAGTTTCCTAGATGAGCATATTTTCTCCCTTTCTATCAATACTCCATGGTTTGCAGATATGGAAAACTATCTAGCCACTAGGAAGTTACTGTCTCATTTGTCACCTCATGAAAAGAGGAAAATTATTACAAAGAGTGATAATTACTCTTGGGTTGGTCATGATCGTTTTTGCACATGTCCTAATTTTATTATTCGTAGATGTGTCTGAGAGGATGATGTACCTGAGAGATACTACGAAGTTATCATAATGGACCATGTGGTGGCCATTTTTCTGACAAACGTACAACATATAAGGTGTTACATTCGGGTTACTATTGGCCTAGCATTTTCAAAGATGTTGCCAAGTATGTAAGAAGTTGTGATAGTTACCAAAGGATAGCAAGACCTATGTCAACTGACGAAATGCCTTTGTGTGCCCAAGTTACAATGGAACCCTTCAAAAAATGGGCCCTTGAATTTGTAGGATCAATTTCACCCATGTCTCGTAGGAAGAAATATATTTTAGTTTGTACGGACTATGTCACCAAGTGGGTAGAGGCAAAATCCCTATTTAGGGCTACAGAGATGTTTGTTGTTGAATTTATCTATGAAGACATCTTTACCCGCTTCGGTGTCCCTCGTGAAATTGTTATCGACCAAGGCACTCAATTCACTTCAAAGTTGATGAAAGAACTAACAGAGAAATATGGGATTAAACATTGTAAATATTCTCCATACCACCCGCAAGCCAATGGTCAGGTAGAATCCACAAAAAAGGTTTTGGATCACCTGGAGAAATACCACTAGGCATACCCCTTATGAGCTAGTGTACGGGAAACAAGTACTTTTACCAATATAATTCCAAGTAAGGACCTTATGTATTGTCGTAGAATTAGGATTGAACTTGGATAAGGCTCAGAAGCAACGAGCCCTACAATTGAATGAGATGGATGAAATCAGTCAAGATTCCATCCAACAGACAATATTAGTCCAAAACCAGAGGAGCAAGTGGAATGAGAAGTTTATTAAGAAGAAAAACTTCCAACCTGATGATTGGGCTCTGTTGTTTGATTCTCGATTCAAAACCTTCAAAGGAAAACTCACCACCTGGTGGTTGGGCCCTTACGAGGTAGACAATGTATATGACAATGGAGCTGTAAAAATTAAAACAATTGACGATGGACGAGTCTCCTTTGTGGTAAATGGACACCAACTAAAATTTTATCATAAGCCCATTTCCAAAGAGGATTTTCTATAGTTCATGTCGAATGACAAAGCATTGGCCTTAGTAGATGGGGAATTCCCCCTTGTTCTTGAAAAAGTTTATGAATTTCCTACTGTATATATGCAAATAGTTTTTGAATTTTGTTAATAAGGCAATTCTAGAGATTTTTGTAAGTATTTATTTCACCAGGAGTACACAGTTTCAAGGATCTTTCTTCAAAAAATGTTACACTTGAATTTTGTGTCTGCTAAAGGATCAAATGAATATTGACTTACTGTAATTAGCCATATTTTTGCAAGAATTCTCATTTTTTTAGGCATTCTAAAGTAGTTTCTCTTGAAACTCTTCACCACTATATAAGGAAGTGATACCATAACTATCAAGCCTAGAGGTCTCTTGTACAGTTTTTCCCAGAAACTTGAGTAAGTGAGTCAAGTGTCTTTATCAAAGAGTAACACGGAGGTCTAATTAGTGGTTAGTCATGGAAACATCACAATAAATACAAAAGAAGAAAGTAAGTTGAGCCTAGAGATACCTTTTTGTTCTTTCTCAATGGTACCATCCACTACACACTAAATAGCTTGATTATATCATACCTTTAGATAGGCCATGTCCTCTTAAGTACCCCTTACATTGGGACAATCACTAAGTAATATAATGGAAATTCATCCTCTAACATAAATAGCATCCCAATTGAAAAAAGAAAGAAAAAGTTGTTTTCGGAGATGTTCCCCCATCTTCTTGCATAAAGCAATCTTATACTACAATCTTAAAATATGGAGGGCCACTCTCTGAGGTTTTAAGAGGCTAACTCGTCAGGATACTGAATAGGTCTACTAGAAGTAGGTACCGACCTGTGGTATGACTAGGTAAACCCGTAGAAGTACTGAACAAGCTTGCTGGCAGTGGGGTATTCTACCTAGCGAGCATGGTAATCTGACAAAAATAAATAATAAATTTAAACTTGTCCTGATGTACAACATTACTTACAAACAAAGATGACATGAAATATGTGTGGTTAAGATAAGGTTAATGAACTCCATAAAATTGCCATTGGGAAATAACTCTAAGACTATCTTGAAACTCTCTTGCATACCTCTTCTTATATATATATAGGATCTCTTATCCTATAGGTGGGGCCATCTTCTAACCATCTCATCAGACCAATATTTGAAATTTATTTCTACACTTGGCATACTATAAATCTTTGGCTATTGGGGGATACATACTAGTTTCCTATACTTTTGATTGTGAGGTGTCACAATACTTAGGTGTGGGGGAGGGGTTCATGAGCTGACAAATGATCATTGCCTAGAGAAATTAATCTTTGCAAGAATTTTTGTATTTCTATGATACTGGTTATTACATTAATAGTCATGTTATGTTTGAAATGTTAAACTCATGTGTGCTATAAATTTCCCAACAAACCAGACCACTTTATTGGTTTATATTTCATTACAAGCTATACATTGTAAGTTTGACAATACATGTTTTATACTTGCTATAACATGTTCATTGTAGGTTTTGACATTATATGTCATATGCAAGAGGATTGAGTGAGCATGATGGCAAAATCAACAACAAGGGAACATCCTGCCTCTGCTCATTTACCACTGTGATTGTCAAAAACACTTCAAATTTGCAGGCTATCCATTATAAGAAGTGAAAATGTACTTAACACAGAGGTACTGTATGAGTTTCCATATGAAATGCCGTATGAGGTGCCGAATGAAGTCCCATATGAATTATACACTAGTAATTGTCCTAGATTCTAGGTAACCAGAACTCAATTACATTCAATTGAATTGGTTGCAGGAAATTGATTGAAGATGCCTTATATGTTCATGATCAAATGTACAAGTCAAAATACTTAGACATTGATCTAACTACACATCATTACATTACCCCCCAAAATGAGCCTTTGAATTTGAAAATTCCCATACATGGCAACTCGTGCGCACATGTGTGTAACCTACTCCACCTACTCCACTATAGGCTCATTCAAAATCAGGCTGGGAAACCATTATCTCCATTCACCCTTGCCATTTGTTCTGCCTTGCGTTAAGAAATCATGCCCAACCTCTGCCATTTCTTCCCTTGTTTAAATCACGCTCAGACCATGCCCAATTCGTGCCATCTCTTGGCATGTTCGCACCCTTTCTTGGTGAATTTCACCTCTGCCACAATGCTTAGGAGGTACGAACCCTCTTCCTATGTGGATCTCTTTGCCACTCCCAAATTTGCACAATGTAGAGAGGTGTTTCTTTGCACAGGCTAGGGGGCCATTTTTGTCTAACTTGTAGGGCTGCGATGATGGCCTCTCCATGAAATTTGCCATCAGTTTCGATGGGAAGACAACACATGTAGGGTCTCTTACCTTTGAAGTCTCAAAAGAGTCCATTGTTGCAACTACAAAGCTCCCAAGGATGGGAGATAGATGGTTCAAAAACCACCACTTGCTGCGCTCAAGTTATAATAGGGTTTTTAAGCCTGAATTTGAGAGCATTTCAGGAGCAAAAGGATATTCTAGGGAGTGGATAAAGGTGGAATTGACCAACCCCCTCATCATCATCACAAGATTTATTACCTGCGAAGGTAGATACTCCGCTTTCAAAGCTTGTCATTTTAGATTGCTGGCTCATTTTCTGTTCAACAAACCTTTGAACTTCCCCTTCTATTTTCTAAAAATCTTGGAGAAGATGTCCTCTCAAGTGAGGAAGAATGTGACTAACCCCCACAATAGTCTCTTTCACCATGGCTTGATCAAACTCCTTGTTCTATCTGAACTAGAGAAACAGGGGAAAAGTTGGGATGCCTTTATCTACCAATTTGCAAACCCTCACTTGACAATTAGGACTGACAAAAATCCACTTAGCCTAAAAACTATCTCTCCATCCAAGCCTCGCTCTCCAAGAACTCCAAACTCGCTTGCACAAACCCTCTCTTTGCAATAGTAAAAAAATCTTGTTGATATCCTTGCTTCCTCCTCGGGTAAAAAGACCAAGAGCAAAGACCAAAAGAATCCCATTGTTAACCCCCCAATGCCTTCAATCTCTCTTGATCCCCCACCTAAGAAGCTCCAAGAAGTGATCCAACAAGACTTTCCCATCATTCCCACAAATAAGAGGGTATCCAATCGATTTGGTAAAGGACCCTTTCGAAAGAGTACCTGGAGTACAAGAACCAAACCTTATGCAAAAACCATGCCTACTTCGGATCCTACCCAAGTGTCCTCCAATATTTAGAGCCCTCACAAGAGACTTAGGGAAGTTTCTGCAAATGGATTAGAGCCACTAAGAAAGACAAAATCAGAACCTACCTCTCCTTACCAATCCCCCATCACTCCTACTTCACTCATGTCTACTCTAGATCCTAAAATTGATAGATTGTCCACATCCCTCAAAGGATCTAAGCCTTCCTCAGAGATCACCAATTTTGCCCTAGCCATTGAGAAGCTACAAAAAGAAAACCATCATCTTCTCCAATAGTTGGAAGAAAGTAAGATGATAGACACACACCTTCATCATGATAATGCAGTCTTTCAAGAAAAGGTTAACTCCCTTCAATGGTTGGTTGATGAGATGACAAAATCCAACCGTATCCTCAGAGCACAGCTGAAGCAACAAAAGATGCACAAGGCAAAGTCCTCACAAGAAGAAGCAGAGGCTTCCAAAGCTGATCCTCCTCAACAAGACTAGTCACAAGGGGTAATTTTTTTTTTTTTTGCAGTGGGACTTGTAAAATCCTAAGTGTGGGGGTAATGTTAGGCCCAATATATGATCAATTTTATGAAAATTATTAGACACTTTTTTCGAATGTACATATGTGTTTTTCATGTTTTGAAGTAGCTTTTTGAAGACTTTTATGTTAAAACGATATGATCTACACCAGGTATATATGATTCGTGTTTGATGTCAATATTGAGTATAATTCATCACGTTTTATGATTCCAAAGATCTAATTCACATTTTTCTGGTGTTACAGGGAAAAAATGCACCATGTTTCTACTTCCGGCACTCAGTACGACACTCCTTCCAGCACTCGATCCGATACCCAATCTGGCACTGTGTCCAGCACTAGGTCTTGCACAAAAATGGAGGGAAACTTGGTGGTTATGGTATTGGCGCCCAATGGTGGGTGAATCAAGAATGTGGGTTTTGTTCATGCTTGCCCACTCCAGCTACGGAACTCTTGACAACTCAATGTTGGTTGTTAGACAGGGCGATTATTGGCCTGCTCCGTTTCAGTAGTTGGGGCATCATTTAATGTAAATTTCCGAATTTAGAAGTGGTTCGACCCTCCTGTGGTCAAACAATTGGTCTATAAACCTATAAATACCACTAGGATGGTTAGACAATAAGTTAATAAGCAATAGGAGTAGTGTATTGGAGAAAAACGTGACTCTTATTTTTGTCATTTTCCATTGCAGAAGTTATATAAAACTGTGTTTCTGCATTTTAATGGTGAAGTCGACTTGTTGAGTTTGTGGTGTGCTTTTAGGAAGTGACCACGACTTGATGGGGGGCCCACCAATAGTCTGGAAACTGTTCTTTATGTTGTTTATGCATTTTATAATTTAGTTCTCTTTATTTCCTATACATGCATTATCATTTTGTTAATTAGTTTGTTGTTATAGTTTAATTGCTTTGATTCTCTTTTGCAGGTTAGTATGATAGATTGTGTTAGTATGCATTGATCTTGTAGTTAGGAATGAATTTGAAAATTCATAGACTAACCCCATGTGCAATTAGATGTTAGATTGTGTTTTATTTTATGCTTTTAGAATTAAATTTAAAATAGAGTTTTAAATATCGTAGAACAAAGTTTTAATTTGAGTTTTCTTTAACAAGGATTTGATGGATGGATAGGATTAGTTTTGTTCTTTAATTATAGATTGATTATTTCATTTTTATGTAGATATTGCTTAATTAGTTGTTGGTTAATGTAGTTGTTAGTTTACCTTTTAATGTCATGTTTTAATTTCTATTCTTAAGCATTTTCCTTATTGTAGTTTGAATTGTTAGAATAGATATAGCGTAGTTTCATTTTATGTAATTTCCTTCCTAGAATTAGATTGAAATTATATTTCTTAGTTAATGATTGAGTTTAAGTATGAATTTTTCTTACATAGTGTAGAAGTATAATCATGATCTCGTTATATTGTTGATGGTTAATAAATGAATATGCAGGGTAATTGACAAGTTTCCGTAATGTCTAAATTCTCATTAGATTGTTTAATCCATACCTTTAACTTTGCTATTGAGATCAGTGTTGAGATTATACCACTTGAATTATCTTTTTTTCTCAAGTGCCATCGAGATATCATACAACATCAGAGACATTCACTCAACCACGAACACGATATTTGAGTTTTCATAGGCTAAAAGACAGTTTTCCTATTTTCATAGGTTAAAAGATAGTTTTCCTATTTTCATAGGTTAAAGCATAGTTTTCTTGCTTTCATAGGTTAAAAGATATAATTTCCTGCTTTCATAGATCAGAAGATATAGTTTCTTGCTTTCGTAGATAGTTTTATTGTTATTATAGGGTAGATAGTCTTTTGCTTTAATAGATTAGAGATCAATTTTTCTTATCATAGATTAAAAGTTAGTTGTTAATTCTTCTTGCTTTCAATTAAATAGATTTCCTTTCATGAATTAGAAATAGTTTTGAACTTTTAAGAATATAGTCCACTTGCCTCTTAGGCTGGATAGTTGTTCAATGAGAAGTTTTAATTTGATTACTTGCAGTAGAAGTTATCTTAGAGTAGCTAGTTGCTTACTTGCTTTAATAGGTTAGTTAGTTGTTTTGTTTACTTGCTTTAATAGGTTAGCTAGTTGTTCTTGTTTGCTTACTTTAGTATTATAGTTGCTTGCTTGTTTATTTACATGATTTCATAGGGTAGTTTCTCATTGAATGTAGGTTGACAAGTTAAAGTAGTTTTGTTTTGTTATTTTCTTATCATTATGCTTAATAGTTTCTTTTGCTTATTGTTATGAACTAGCTTTATTTATATAGGGTTTTTACTTGTCTTCTTAGAACTATCCATTGATCCTTGGTCCAAAATAACTTAGGTTACATAGTTTCAAGTTGCTTAGTAGGGTTTTCTCATTAGATAGGTTTACTTGAATAGATTAGCCTTAGATAGTCACTTCCTTAGTTAGACTATACTACTACCAACCCTTCTACCTTTGGCATATATTTTTCTACAACTCTAAGTTTACTTACCCCGTGTTGACAATTTAATTGAGGGTTTTTAGTGTGTTTTTAGTGCATATATAACACCCATTAGTCGGTCTAGATGCATCGATGTTGTTATATTAAATATATGAATTTTTACATGTACAAAATAGGCTCCTAGCCTTTAGGATCCTGACCTAATCAACACATAAGCCTACCAGCTTATAAATACTTGGCTTACCAGCCTAAAAAACATGTTACATTCATAATTATAGTTGAGGCTCACCCTTGGGGTATTACAATTTGCATTGTCAAGTTATTTTAAATAAACTTAGAAAATACGTCCCTAAAAAGAGAGTTAGTAAAATGAATGAAATGGTAAGATATTAAATCCCATCAAAACTCATTGGACCATCAATCCAAAGAATCACGCTACCCCAAACAAACAAGATTCTAATTGGGCCTCATCTTCGGGCATGATTCCTACTATTGATTCAAAGGGAATTTAGACCCCTAAACAGAAATGGTGCTAGAAGGAGGGATTGAACAAATGTGTGGCTAGTTAGATTGTTGATTCTAGTAGAAACATATCCCAAATAGCCTATAGATTCAAAACAATCCACATGCATGGATAGTCCTTCTCAGGACAACCTTAACAAAGAAGGTACTCCCACTAATAGAAACTCACCTCATACTGAGGAAGATATATACCTTCATCCATAAAAAAAACTACGTAATTTCTAATGAAGAAATCAATGCATCCAGAAGAATTACAAGAGCTTACACTCACCATATCAGAGCATTACCATTAGTTATGTTTCTCCCCCATAGAAAGAAAACTACAAGACCTGTTTTAGACACCCCAGACCACACTATTGTCCATATAGTTGAGGATCTGGTATATTTCACTTTGAATTAAATTTATCAAACCTATTGTTTTATTCGAACTAGAAAATTCCAAGTCTGAAGAAATAGGATCCAATTCATATGCCTCATACAACAAATCAGATGACATGGGGGATAAAAATGAAAAACTTCTCAATGGTAATGATCAACCCAAAAATAACCAGCCTTTGTTGGCCACAGATGCCTTGTCCATACCAGGATGATTGCATAACTTACCTAGGAACCCAAAGAAGCTTCTCCCCAAGTTTGACCATGAAACCTCTAGAATTCCTGGAGATCACATCAATAAATTCATATTGGAAATAACGCTTATGGATGTGCAACAATAATATGTGGTGTACAAAATTTTCCCATAAAATTTTGATAACTCGACCTCAACCTAGTATTTTAACCTTCCAGTCAGTACCATAACCAATTGGACAAAATTCCAGAAGAATTTCCTAAATAAATTTTCCATAGAAAAAACTACAGAAGCCTTGATGGATGAACTCTTTGTTTCCACAATGGGACCCAAGTAAAAGGTAAAATATTTTAATCAAAGGCTTACAACAATCCTTAATAAATTTCAACCTAGATGCCAAACCCACTCAAGAGCTACTTATCAAGGTATATGCAAATGCTCTGCCAACCTCTATATCTATGTTTGTTAAAAGAGCTACTAAACCCACTTTGGCTGAGAATTTTGAAGAAGAAAAAATTACTCAGTTCCAGATGACAGGATGCAAAGAAAGTCATATCTCCTTAACAAATAAGGAAACCCAACAACCACCCATAATAGGAATTTTGTTTACTGTACCGCCTGGTAAACAAGTTGAACAAAATTTAGAAAAAGACAATGTTGATATGGAGAGTCTACAAAGGATGGTAAAGAAGTTGTATAATGAAATCATGAACATGAAAAGGAAGCAGGTGAAGGAACCTCTAATCCAAGGCCTTACAAGCCTTTATTTATAAAACCATCACCTTACAAATCCATAGAACCTCCCCAAACTAACTTAAATATTGACTTGGGTGAAATATCCTTTGATTCCTTTTGCAATTATCATCAAGAAGACAATTCTGAAAAGGATTCCCCCCAATGGGTGAACACCATGAACTTATTGGCCAATATATTTTTGTATGGTTGTAACTTGACAAAGAAACTTGGTGATCAAACATTAAATTCTATAGAAAATGAGGTTAGCGATCCACCTGAACAAACAACTATGGTTTTGTGGGATATCAATCACACGTCCCTTCCTGATGAAACCACCGAAGAGAAAGAAAAACATAATGAGAAATTGGTGGTCCAAAAAAGGAGTAAAGTTGTTATCATAAAAAATCATCCTATCATGGACCATGCTCCCAAAAAACCTAAAAAACAACCTCTTTGAAGTAGCCAACTCCTTTGCTTGGCTCTGCCCCTAAATTCCAAAACTAGGAAATATCAAAATTAGAATACAATGTGGTAGAGGAATTGAAAAAGATGAAAGAAAATATTTATGAAGATTCCCTAGAAAAAAGACATTTTATTGCAAGTTTTAAAAGAGAGTGGAAAACCCATGATAAGCCCCAATTAAAATCTACAAAAATTACATATGGGGAAACTAGAAAGTCCAATATAAATGTTGCTTCTAGTGACAGGAAATATAGATTATCGGTTCCACCCTTTTTATAATTTCCACATAAATTTCCATAATTGTTTGGTTGATTCCATTTCATCTTCAAATGGCATGCCCTATTTAATGTCTACGAAAATGAACACAACCCCTACCAAAAGTAATAAACACATTATACAACTAGACATGATTGAGGTAAAAGTAATCAGTGAATTAAAAGACGTTATGATATGCATTGCCTCCAACCCAAAGTTTTACTAGGTTATTGATATCATTTTTGTAGATATTCCAAAAGCTTATGGAATGTTGTTAAGACGATAATTGTCCTAAAATATACATGGTTACTTCAACACCAACTGGTCCCACTTATGGCTACCATTAAAGGGGAATCCCAACATGATCAAAATTGACAGGGAAAAGTATTTGAAACTTACCATCACTGATTTGGAAGATCTAAAGGAACCCTCTTCAATAAAATTTCGTATATTAGGGAATTATTCTTATGAATTTGACTTTGGCAACTTCTCACCTTGATTATTTGAAGTATTATTCTCACAAAAGTCAGAGATAACACTACAAGAAAACTTATAAATAATTAAGAAATGTTGTGAGCTAGACCAGATCTTCCAAGTCCATATCATAGAAAACTAAAATGGAGCCCTTAGTATGGACCTTAACAAGAAAGTGTTGACTTCACTTCTACAATCTGGACTCTCTTCTTTGATGGATTTAAATCCTAGGAAGGAGATGGTGCAAGATACATTTTCATTGATCCAGTAGGAAAACATAGTTTCTTATCATGTATAATGGAGCTTGAATGCATAAATAACATGGCTAAATACGAGGCCTTGGTTCAAGGACTCAAGAAATCCATTGACCTAAACATTAAGGAACTAGTTGTTTTTGGTGATTTCGACATCATTGCAAGGAAGGTAAAGAACATTATCAATTGTAATTCCCTTCACTTAAGGAACTACCAACAAGAAGTAAACAGATTGATAGAAAAATTTCAAGCGTTTAACATCACAACTATCCCTCGATCTAAGAATGTACTTGTTGATTCTATGGCTACAACAACTTTGATACTATCTCCCCTCGAAGGTTATGAGGCCTAAATATTTTCCATAGATTTTTTATACAATCCTTCCATCCTATATAACATTACCAAGTGGAGGGTCTTTGAAGGAGATGAACAAAATATATCCTTCTTAATTAATGGAGAAAATTTCAAAGAATTAGCTATCGATGAAGAAGTTTTATAGAAGATACTTTTTGAAAAAGAAGGTGAGGAACATGACGAAGATAGGGGAAGTAGTACCACCGAACCTAAGCTCCATACAACTCCAAGAGGGATACTCAACCTTGAAAACCATTTTGACTTATGAGAGAGGTTTAAGAACACCAAAAATGTCAAGAATAGTAGTTCCTTCCCTGCTTATGAAGTCATAAGTTTAGGGACTACTGATAATCCTAAAAATATTAACCTTGGAAAATAACTATCTTATGGGGAGTAAACGGATTATCTAAAGTTATTTAAATAATATCAAGATGTTTTCTCATGGTCATACAGGGACTTGAAAATGTATGACACTAGGATAATTTGACATACTATTTCACTTAGACCGGAGGTCAAACCATTCGAGTAGAAACTGAGGAAATTTCAACCATCTCTCGATCCTCTGATGTAGGAGGAGATAAAAAAATACTTGATGCAAATATAATATTTCAAGTGAGACACTCTTCATGGGTATATTATTTAGTACCTATGAAAAATAAGTCAGGGGAAATTCATTTATGTGTTGACTTTAGAAATTTGAATAGGGCCCCAAAAAAAGAAGATTACGCCATTCCCCCCATGGAATAACTTCTGTATAATGTGTCTAGGACTGATATGTTCTCACTTATGGATGGGTTCTCAGGGTATAATCAAATTTTACTTTTGTAAAAGGATAGACTCAAGAGAACTGTTGGCACAAGGGTAGATCCAGGGTTCAACGCTACAACAATGCACCAACAAAACCCTAACTATCGACCCTTTAGGAAACACCTGCGAAGCAGATGAAGTCTCACCTGAGGTAGAGGTAGGGGTGGTTGATGTTCGACAACACAGTTATTCTAACAGAGGACGAACACCTTTAGTAACCACTCACATAACCAGATCAAAGATCAACACACCGATGTTTTCACGTGGTAAAACCCCTACGGGGAAACATCCACGGCCCCAGCCAACGCGGCCACTTGGAGCAGTTTATTAATGCAA
>SNQJ01S0023474.1:158413-185723 GCA_010110895.2 Picea sitchensis | reverse complement strand
TTATATACTTGATTTTTCACAGAGGAGAGTAGGTAGAATGACGATTTAGAATTTAGGGTTTTACTAGTGCGTAAAGTAGGAGTATGAGAGCTCCCTGGCTGAGGAGAGGGGAGGAACCTTCCAGGATGGAAGGAACTATCCCAGGGATGGCGGATCCCAGGACAACAACATCCTTGGAAAAAGGGATGATAGAAGGGATGACATAAGGAAAGACAACAAGGAAAAAGCCCTTTAAGGGCGTAGTCAATATAGGCTAGACAACAAGGACAAGGATATCGAGATGGGGGGAGTAGCTACTAAACAAAATGACAAATGTTAGTCAAATTTGACAGAAACTGACAATGCCGAGAAAGGACAAAAGCAACAAAGATAGCTATAGAATGGTTGCATACCAAAGACAACAGAAAACCCGATATATGAGGTAACCTCACATCAAATGCATGAAAGACCATGCCATGATAGGTAAATTTATGGGTATCTGGCCCTCGGAGAAATCCCTCCAGCTATGGATCAAGGCACGATGGAAAGTAAAGGAAACAATTGATCTTGAACTGGGATCTAAGGGGTTCTTCACAACCATCTTCTTGGACCCCTTTAATCGAGAAAAAGTCTTTGAGGAAGGTCCCTATTTCTTCAACTTTGCCAACGTAACATGAGATATTGGTCAGAGAGGTTCACCCCAGAGAAATAAATTTTCATAGAGGCATCGATATGGATCCGCCTGTATTCCCGCCCAAGGGAATTCTGGGAACTAGAGACCCTCAAAGGCATTGGTAATATCCTGGGAGCCTTTGTCAAGATATCATAAATCACCAAGGCGACCAGGTCTGTGTTTACATGAATGTAGCAGGGGCTCTACTCGAATCTATTGTAATCTCGTATCTTGATGAATAATGGACCCAATCCTTAGACTATGAACATACTTTGTTCAGATGCAGAAAATGCCACACCCATGGACATCTCTTCATGGACTTCCCCCTTAATGCTCCCCCACAGGGGAATTCAGGAAAAGGGGAAACAAATCTAGAGAGATTTGCTAAAATCCAAAATAAAAGAAAGGCAGGGAGAAGACAACCCAAACAACTGGTAACAAACTAGCCTAAAATCACAAGTAACAACTTCCAAATCTTGGAAGGAGAACCCGGTGGAACCATCGAGAAAGAACATGGAAAGGAACCCAAAACATCACAAAAGGACACTATAGGATCAAAAGAGGATGAGTCTAAAAGACGTAAGACAACGAAAGAACTAGGGCATAAAGCGATAGAAGAGGGACTCCTCAGAATCAGGAGAAGATTCAACGGAGGAATCATACGTGGAGGCAACCCAAGCAATGGAATTGGAGGAGATAGAGATAGATCTCCCAAGACTGAGCGAGATTCATGGACTGACAACAACCTCACCATCAATCAGATTCACAAATTACAATCCGAGCTAGAACCTGTAAAAGGAAAATGAAAGTCCACAGAGTTCGCATCAACGTCATCTGGAGGTATGGGTATAAAAACCAAACCCCTTAAATCCCCCAAGAAACAATCATGAGACGAGACAAGAAGAGGTAGAAAACCCTATTGCCAAAAAATAGAAGAAACATAAGCTCAAATGGTGGACTTAGGACAAGTGGTTTGTCTCCTGGACAACTACTTCACCCCCAACCAAAAAGTTAAGTATGAAGATTACATCCTGGAATATTAGGGGAATGAATAGTTCGTCCAAACATAGGATTCTAAAATATAAAATATAAAGGATGAAGGTGGATATAATCCTCCTTTCAAGAAACAAAATGTGACAATGATAACATGGGAAGGATAACCTGGAAAATTTGGCTTGACAGTGACGCGAGATGGATGGCAACAAAAGGAACTTCTGGAGGAATAACGACTCTCTGGGATCCTGATCTCATAGAAATGCATGACTTTTCTTCCAACGCTAGGCACCTGACTCTCAAATTCAGGTGTATTGGAACAGAGGAAGAAGGATATATCACCAATGTATATGGCCCAAATATGCCCAAACTAAAGAGAAATTTCTTGGATGAGTTAAACCGAATTGGAGACCATGAGGAATAAATTATGGGTCCTTGGAGGAGACTTCAATCTGATCACAACCCCCTTGGAGAAGCAGGGAGGCATCTACAGACTAGACCAGGACAGTAAGGACTTTGGTGAACTCATAGAAAAGCTAGGACTAGTGGACGTCCCAACTAGAAATGGTACCTTCACATGGAATAATAGAAGGGATAAAGAACAAAGAATTGCAGTTAGGCTGGATAGATTATTACTTTCAAAAAAGGCCCTCATAGACAAACAGGGAGTTGCGACTGAGGTCCTCCCCCTACAAGGGTCAAACCATTGGACAATCGCCCTGGAATGGGACCATGTATGGAAACAGGGACCCACACCATTCAAATGTGAGAAGTTCTGGTTGGACCACTCGAATTTCCTTCCTAACCTGGAATTTTGGTAGAAAGAGTAGTAAAATCTCCATGGAACAAAAATGTACTAGTTTCAACAAAGGATGAAACATGTCCACCAATGTCTTCAGAAATGGAACAAAGAAGTTTTTGGGAACATATTTGAGGAAAAAAAGAAACTCTAACAAGAAATGGAGGAGATTCAACAACAAGGCATTCAAGGTTTGTGTCCCCCCGACCTCCCAGAAAGAGAGGCCATGATTAAGGAAGAGATAGTAAAAAGAGAAAGGCATGAAGAAATCCTATGGAAACAAAAATCAAGGATACAATGGTTAAAAGAAGGGGACAAAAACACCCGGTTCTTTCACAACTCCTTAATTCAAAGAAGAAACAAAAACTGAATAGTAGCCATTAAAGTCCCCCCGATGGAAGTAATAAAACTAAGTAGGATATAGAAACATAGCTTCTCAACTACTTCCAAAATATTCTTACAAAGTAAGAAATCAATCGAGAAGCTGCAATCTCAAAAATCACTGGAGCTATCCCAAGGTTAGTGCAATCAGAACAATCACAGGCGTTGATGAGACCAACGTCGTTTGAAGAGGTGGAGGAAATTGTCAAAATTATGGCTTCTGGAAAGTCTTCAAGACCAGACGATTTCACTGCTGATTTCTACCAAGCGGGATGGGCGGTTCTGGGTCAAGATATCTGGGAGGTGGTCGAGGAATATCACACCTCCAAAGTTATTCTTCAAGCCTTCAATGCCACTTTTATTACTCTCATCCCGAAGGTCAAAGGAGCCAAGACTGTAGATAAGCTTCATCCTATCTCTTTATGTAATGTCATTTATAAAATCATTTCTAAACTATTAGCTACCAGAATGAAACCAATCCTCCCATTAATCATCTCTCAGGAACAAGGGGGATTTGTTGAAGGAAAGCAAATGCTTGACAAAATCATAGTAACACATGAAACAATACATTCTCTAAAAATATCCAAAAAGGCGGGGATGATGATGAAACTAGATATGTCTAAAGCATATGACACGGTGAACTGGGATTTTTTAAGAAGGATGTTGTTAGCTTTTGTTTTTGCAGAAGATTGAGTCACCTGGGTTATGGATATGATCTCGAAGGCTTTCTTCTTGATCCTGTTAAATGGATCACCCACCAAAAATTTTAATGGTTCGAGAGGCCTCTAAGACCCTCTCTCCCTCTTACTTTACATAATTATGGTGGAAGGCCTGGGTCGAAGCCTCTCCCAGGAAAAAAGAGGAGTGATCAAAGGTGTTCCCCTTCTCAGGGAAGAGGAGGCGCTTTCCCATCTTCAGTTTGTGGATTATAATCTGCTTTTGGCGTCCCCTACAGTTAATGAGGTTACTAGATTTATATCACTTTTATACCTCTTCAACCTCGCTTCGAGAACTGTCATAAACCAGGAAAAATCCTAGTTCTTCTTCTTCACCCCGTAACATGCAAAAGAAATTAACCGATCTCCTTGGGTTTCCTATCTCAACTCTCCCAACCAAATAATTAGGTGCTCCCCTGCTCCTTAAAGCCTACCAAAACCCCTTGTGGGAGACCATTTTGGACAAAATGGGAGCCAAGTTGGGATGCTAGACTCTCTGCTCTCTGTCCTTTCTTGGGAGAGTCCTCCCGATCAAGTCGGTCCTCTCTTCCCTCCTAGTGTATCTCTTCTAGCCCCTGGCAACGTCGGCAAAGTACCTACATAAGATGAGGGCTCTTTAATGAAAATTCCTTTGGCGAGGGCCTTCGAAAAACTCTAAATGGCCCTTAGTAGCTTGGAGCACCCTCCGTCTCCCAAAGTCTCAAGGAGGTATGGGTTTCAAGGAACCACAACTGACTAGTTCCACACTGGCATCCAAGCTCTGGTGGAGATGGATAAAGTCCCCCACATCCCTCTCGGCCAAGCTCTGAAAGTCGAAGTATACCCCTCACTCCTTTCCAAAGCTTAATCCGTGAAGATGGTAACCGTGTGGGCTTAGTGATATGGAATAACGTCTCGAAGAATCATAGTCTGGTCATTGTTTCTGGGAAGTCCACAATGCAAAGTCGTCTCTCCTTTGGGAATATCTGTGGGAACAACTACCCATTTTAGGAGGAGGAGACAATTTCCTAACTTTAAGAAATGCCCTAGAGAGAGCAGGATGGGAGAAACTTCACAATTTCTGGAAAACTGAACCCCTCTCGGAATCCACCTTCATGAGGACTTGGAAACCGCTAGAGGAATGGTCGGTCCAATGGACGGAGGATCTTAAGCTTTCTATCTCTAGAACGCTCCAGGAGAGACAGATCGAGATTCGAACAGGGGAAGACATCATTCGTTGGGGTCCCCAAGGTAATGGTGAATTCAAAGCCCAAATTGCTTATCAACTCTTGCAGGACTCAGGCCGTCAGCAAAACAGACCAATTTGGAGCAAAATTTGGAGTACCTCCCTTTGGCCCAAAGTCTCTACATTCCTATGGTTGGTGGCCCACAAAAAAATTCTAACGTGGGACAGACTTCTCAGAAAAGGGTATGTCGACCCTTCAAGATGCATTCTCTGCCGTGAGAACAAAGAAACCCAAGATCACATCTTGAGCAACTGTAGTTTCACCAGACAACTGTGGGACCTAGGGGATATCAACTTCAGACAAACATACCTCTGAAAATACAATGCGGTAGCAACCTTAGAGCAATGGAGAGAAAACCCTTTTAATAATGACATCATTAACAGACTCCGGGAGATCTTCCCAGGTATCCTTATGTGGAATGCTTGGAAAGAAAGGAACATGAGAATTTTTAAAGACAAAGGCCTTACCATAAGTCAACTCTAGGAGCTTATCAACAAGAATCTAACTGAAACAATTGCAGTGGTCCAGTGGCCTGCGAAAGACCTCCATGTGCATCCCTCAGAAACGAAGGTCCTCAGAAGATGGAACTTGGATGCCGACTTGAATAAGAAACCTCATAGAAAAAATACAGGCTCCGTTAGGATCCAGGACTATTGGAAACCCCTGCAGGAAGGGTTCGTCAAACTCAATTTCTACGAAGCTTTAAAAGGAAGCCTGGGTCTGACTAGAGCAGGAGGGATCTTTAGAAACCATCAAGGAGAAACCCTACTCCTCTATGCTTCCTCCCTAGGAATATCGACAAACTACGCAACTAAGCTGGTTGTTCTAAGGAGAGGTCTGGAACTAGCCGTAGAGAAAGGCTTCTCAACGCTGGAGGTGGAAGGAGACTCCCTTCCTATCATTAGAGGTATACACCATCTCATGAACGGAGGAAAGACGAACAACATGATACAAAACTGGCACTTGAACCATGGATTTTCCGCTCTCGAAGCTTTGGTGGTCTCCATTTCAATGACCATCGTAGATCCAATCAGGAGGGAATCCAACTTAATGGCCGATTGCATGGCCAACGTAGGTGTCACCTTGTTTGAGCAGCCGCATGTCTGGCTCTCGGGGGACCCAATGCCAAGTGGATTGCACGGTCAGATCCAACATGGATGCCTAGACGACCTGACCGAATGGAAGGTAGCGAAGAAACACGTCGGTGGGGACACCTGTGAACATGGCCCTTCTCATGATGTGTTAACCTGGGACATATGGCATAGATMAGCTTTGACTTCAGTGAAGGAGATAAGGAGAGGCTTCCATGCARCRGACACGCCCCCCCAAGCACAAAGAAACATATGGGCACYTGTTGGGAAACATGCTTGACAAGATGATGCCATTAAAAGACTAGGACAAACGTAGTAGAGACATTCTGGGCAAGGACAATCCAAAAACTAGATAATTTCCTCATGCTAAAGAGTGGTTAGGACTCTCGGATGATCAAGGCTCGAAAGGACAAGTCGGTTATAGTTGGTTACACTGCAAGCATATCTCAAGAAATCTTGGCGGTTGGGAGATGAAGTTTAGATGCCCATTCAACTTAACTGCCATTATGGATAGCAGTGAGAAATATTTCCAAGGACAACACCGGATCTAGGACACTCCATCCTGTAGAAATGATGACGAGATCAATCCCCTTAAATTCAAAGGCTATGGGAATAGGCTCATTCTAATCTCCTTTCACTGTTTGTTTCTGGCCGCTCTTAAGTCGACTATCAGTTTGGTTATTAGAGTTAGTTTGAGACGAAAAATGGCCCGACGATGGATTAAAACACAAAAGATATTCCAATCAGGCCACCATGATAAGGAAGCGTCGTCCTCGCGTGGACCCCGACGTCCTACCAGAGAAAAAAAGAAGCGCGGGCGATAGAGGAACAATTCTAGGTCCATTGTGAAATGGACGAAATAGAGGCCGTCAACACAATCGAGGACCGAGTTCTGTATAGAAGACAAAGAACTAGGGATGAAGAGATAATTCAAGAGGCGGCCAAGTGGGTGCCCGACCCGGGAAACCCTCGCACTGGAGACACTGCCTCTACCCCAGGAACTCTGCATAGCCCGATCCTGGTTGAAGATGAAGAGGAGACGAACCAGAGGCAGAAGGTCATCCCTCGCCAAGCGGAAGTGAGATAGATGAATCAAGAGACCACTAGTTGCCTGATCTCAACCCATGGTCTAATGTAAAGGACTCCAGGTTCTCTTTAGGAAGCTCTGTCTAGGTTCGAGTTTCTGTTAGTTCTCTTTTTTCCCTTTTTTGTTGGTCTGGATCAAGTGGTATCTGACAGTGTCCGCCTTCGCAGGTTCATGGTTTGCTAGTCTGTAGCTATTCTCTCGTCTATGCCTTTAAGCAACTGTTGGCCCTTGACCAAGTTTTGGGAACACTTGGTCATATTTGACCGTTTTTGGGACTTCGACAGCCTGTCGAAGATGGAGTGCCAGATGAAGCGGAGATTGCAGAATCTCGGCCCACTTTTGGGTCCCTTTTTGGGTTTTGGGGAATATGTAATGGGAAAGGGATGTCGGCCCGTGGGTTTACCCATGGTTAGGCCCATTTTGTATGTATAAATAGAAGGATAGGAAATGTAAGGGGAGAGGAAAATAGTATGTCTACGTGATGTATGCTAAGTGCAAGTAAGATCTGTAAGAGCTTAGTGCATATAGGAGACTTGCAGAAGCTGAGTGCAAGTTATTGTAAGAAGTTGTAGAAGGATTTTTGTGCTATAACACAAGGAAGAAGGATCTAGCGAGCTGCGCAGATCTTCTGTCCTGTGCACAGTAGGGTTTGGTGGCTCTGTGCTTGTAACCGCTTGGCCGATGATAATAGAGAAGAAGAGTTGGTGGACGTAGCCCCAGGGTGGGGGTGAACCACGTAAATCCTTTGTTGTTTGCTTTGTGCCTTGTTCTAATGCATTGATGTGATTATTTGCTAAGTGCTTTGATATATTTAGATAGATCTATTTATGCTTTGTGCTTCTTAGATGTATGTGAATGTAGATCTGACATGTATGAAGATGCCTAGTGCTGGTCTACTGGATCTGGTCTGTTTTACTGTTGTTAAGTAATGAAATCATTTAGATCTAAGTGAATGCCGTGATGCTCTGTGCTATTTGCGAAGTATAATAAGGATTGGATATTGATGAATGATCGATGCTAAGTGCTCTGTAAGTGATATAATCACAGACCTATGTCCCAGCTTAGGTTGTAGACATTTGAGTCCTGCAACCACCCTTGCCTCTACCTCGGGTGAGACTTCATCTACTTCCCAGGTGTTGCCGAAAGAGTCGGTAGTTAGGGTTTTGTTGGTGCACTCTTGTAGCGTTGAACCCTGGGTCTGCTCCTGTGCCAACAAATGGTTCTATTGCCGGGACCTGAAACTGTGATTGCCGGGAACTGAGGAAGAAGAAGCTTTGTGCAAAGATTCGTCCTGAAACTGTGGAAGCTCTGTGCGTGGATCTGTGCTCTAGTGCGCAGTATTCCACTTGATCTAAAAAACTCTGTGCTAAAGAAAGAAGGCTAGATCTGAAGAAGCAAGATTTGAACGCTTTGTGCTCTAAGAAAAGTAAAAGTGGAAGTTTATGAAGAAAAGAGGTTAGATCTGCAGAAAAGAGGTAAGATCTGTAAGCTCTGTGCTCTAATAAAGGTAAGAATAGTTAGAAGTTTTTAGATCTGGAAGCTTTGTGCTCTGTAGAAGTAAGAGAAGTGGAAATTTTTGTTTCTAGAGCATGGATCTAGGTATGTTTGATAGATTCCGTCCTAGCTTAAAAACTAGGGCATTAATAGATGAAAGAAAGTTTAATATGAATAGATCTGATAAACAAAATGATAGACATGTTATACCTATGCATAGAAAGAATGCTTGGACTAACAAATGGATGCAAGATCCTAGAAAGAATTTTTTGCAGACTAGCTACCATGATCCTAGTGCACAGTACATAAGAGGTTGGGGATCATTTAAAAGAAAGAGAGGGTTAACCCTTTGTTACAATTGCAGAAAACTAGACCATCTAGCTAAGGAATGACCTGGTGGAAGATTTAGTTGCCTATGTTGCAAAGCTTTGGACCATGAAGTGTTGGATTGCCCCAGAATGATTGCTAAGCTTGAAAGAATGAATCTGAATGAAGAAAACCCTATGGCAGATCCAGAAATAGTAGAACCCCAGAAGGAATCAGAGAAGGTATTACTACAGATGAAAGACACCTTGAATGATCACCGACATATTAGATTATCATAGGTCTTTAAAGAAAAAGAATGCATTGAAGCAAGAATAGGAGACTTCGACATTGACTCTGTCCTTGATGAAGAGACACAAGTGAACATTATACCAGAAAGAACTTGGGAAGCTATAGGGAAGCCTGCTATGATCCCTTCTTTAGGAAGAATATGACTATTCAGAGGAAAACTGATGATGTTATGTGGAAAGCTTGCTCAGATACCTATGACAATCAATGGAACTTCGACAAAGGAAGACTTTGAGATTATTAAATTTATTGAGGACAATGCCTTCTTTACTATGTTACTTCGAAAACCTTGGATTGAAAGAGATCAAGCCAGAAAGAAGGAAGAAGAAGAGGTTTTAGAACATCAGAGACAAGAGTTAAAAGATTTCATGACCAGAATGATCGTGCAGTTGATTGAAGAACATGAGAACAGATCAAAGCTATTTGACACTAGAAACCTAGATGTCAAAGCTGCAAAAGCATTAGAGGACTCACAGAAGATTGAAGTATCTGTCTCAGATATAGAAGAGGTATTACCCTTGAGTCTTAGGAGAGAACCTCAACAACGCGAAATGCCTATGCCCAACGAAAATAAGAATCAGAATGGGAAAAGAACCACCGAGACGAAGCTCATGGGGAAAAAGGCTAGGAAGCTAAGTAAGAAGAAGGCTAAGATTGAAAAGTTACAACAGGTTCCAGAGGGTACCTCGCAGAAAGAAACTTTGCGGAATTGGAACTTCGCCAGGATATCAAAACAACGACATAGGGCACTTCGCCATGGTGAAGCAATATAGCCGTTAGAGGCCGATATATCCGTTCGATTGCCGCTCCGAATGGATCGAAAAGAATTGATGGCTCACCACCAGACCATTGGACAACACCATAATGAACATAACAAGAATTAATGAGGCTCATACCCGTTGCAAAGTAAACCATTACCAAGATTGCCTATTTATCTTGTCGCCATGCACGAAGAACACTTTTTCCAACTGAGAATTTGAAGCCCACAGACTAACAAGTGTATATAGTGATCATCGCGCCCTTGTTGTTCATCCTTGTGTAGTGTCTAAGATCATTGTGACCCCAATATTAACCCCGAGCGCGTATGTCTGAAGAGCTTAGCGCACTTGAAGAATCTGCGAAGGAAGTACTTGCTGATCTTAGGACCGAGAAAATCATGTCGGAAAGAAGGATGTCTGCAGGTGTGCAAGCATCATCAACAGGAGGAGTCCAAGCTTCTCCATCGACTGCTCGCGGAGCAGGAACTTTCAGAATCGTGATAGAGATGAGAACGAAGCATAGAGACGATATCACGAATGCCAAGATGATTCCGAGCATTCTACCTGCCTACCTACCCCCTCTAAGCCGCGCCATCAACCAGGACAGTGTGCCTAGAGATTTTGAATATGCTTTGGTCACGACGTACCTCCCGAAAGGGATACGCGCAGTTCGATCCGACTAGGATAAGCTCGCAGCCTTGAAGTTTAGTGACTTCAACCTTGGAGACCGAAAAGATTACAGCATGCTTTCCCCACATAAGTACTTGACCAGGACCAAAGGCAAGAATTCAAATATTATCCCACAACCATGGACCCAGAACCTCGCGCAGTCCACACTGCTTAATGTGATGAAGATCCCACACTTTGGTCGACACTAGGAAGTAAACACATGCGTGAAATTGTTGTTATCCTTCTACCACAGAGGTTACTTATGGTTGAATCATCACATCACTGTGGATCCGACCTTGATCAATCAGATCACAGGGCTGAGCATGCAGGGCCCTGACCCACAAGACTTTTACCCTGGAAAGACCTCAGACCGAGCATTAGTGCAGAGAAGAAAAGAGACTTATGGCGATGTCGAGAAGGGAACGCGAGGTTACAAGGTAGCCTCTATCCAGAACGATGCAGTGCACCTTGCCTGTCAGCTGATCACGGGCAAGCTAGTTCGCAAGAACAGACCAACCCAAGCGACTGGATTCGTAGTTGACCTTGGCTTCAAACTCTACACACTACCCAAATTTGGGTGAAAGAGTTAACTAGATTTGTGTGAAAGAGACAAACCCATAACACTAGAAAAATCCAAACCCATCACACTAAAAAAATCCGTAGCACCAATAGAAGCCAAATCATTTACTCTTAATAGATGCACACAAACATATTTCCATGATAGAATTACTGTGAGTGGATAAAGTGGAATGTGTAATTCCACTAAATATGTAGAATGGTCTATGGTAGTTATTATCCACATGATACTCATGTTGAATATCAACGAAGACCAAACCGATACAAATTGGTAAAATTAAGGTAATGGTTTCATTCTAAATTCTCAAAAAGGCAAAACAGTGCCCTTAGCTTCAGACTCTACAAGCTACCCAAATTTGGGTGCAAGAGTTAAATAGATATGTGTGAAAGAGCCAAACCCATAACACTAGAAAAATCCAAACCCATCACACTAACAAAATCCATAGCACCAATAGAAGCCAAATCATTTACTCTTAACAGATGCACACAAACATATTTCCATGATAGAATTAATGTGTTGAAAAACATAAGTAGGGTCGCCAACATGGAAGGAGCAAATTCCTACTAATTAAAAATGACTCATTTTCTCCAATGCAAGGCACTGGAGGTTCCTACCAACTAAAAATGTCTCCATTTTCCATGCAATGCACTGCTCCTTCATTTCGGTGGGTTTTTGTTGCTCCACCGAGAGCTCCTCTTGCATTTCACTACAAAAACTATGAAGGCATATTATCCATTGAAGCCACATGAACAGATAATCCATTGAAGCAATGAAGAAAAGGAAACCATACCAAACACATTGAATTACCCTAGTCCATTGCTATTGTTGGTTGTCAGAGAGCACATAAGCCAGGGCATTCAATTTGTGGCTCCACAATTTGCAGGGTTTCCTCATTACAATGGCTCTAAACAAAGGTTCATATTCAATTGAAACACATGGTTTCTCAAGGGCCTAAATGGAAAAGATGAATGGGATGCACCCAAATTTTGTAGCTACGGTAGAGTAAACCACATGCCACTTGGAGTAAACAAAGGAATTGTGCATGTCATTCGATGGATGAATTAGAACCCAAACAACAAACCCAATGAACAATGGACAAGCAAGTGGCCATTTAGGGGCATCATCGGGTTGGTACACATGATGGAGACCATGAGAAACATCCATGAATGAATGCATAATGGAGGCAGAGTGAACCAATTTTGGGTATCCATGTAAAATGAGTATCAGAGTCTATTAAGAATAATAGAGAAATTGAGGGGCATGGGGAAATAAACTAGATCGGTGCCAAAACCCATGCCAATCAATGTGAAATAAATATCGCAATGATCCTCATCCATGTATCTATCCAATGGTGCCATTTCCAAGTTAGCGAGGTGGCGTCTATGTGGTCAATTGGGATTTGTTTCTATAGGTAGATCACTATCAACCTCCCTCTCCTAGTTTAATTATAATTTTTTTATTTTATATGGACATAAAATACAATTGGCCTATTTCTATCTAATTGAATCAAAGAGTCCTTTTTTTCCAGGTTACACTTCCTAGGGAAAACCCCCAACTACTTCCCCTCATTTGGAGGATGGTACCTAGGGTAAACCCTAGAATCATCAGGGCACAAGGTTAGTCAAAACAAGGCTTGAATCCATTACAATAATATGCTCGTTAAGAGCTCAACATGTCACTTGTTGGAATTGAACATGGGTGGGGAGGTTAAAAATTATTCTTCCCAACCACCCAAGCTAAACCTAATTAACAAATCAAAGAGTTCTTGTCATCATACATACACACATATGTACATATACATATACATATTTGTGTGTATGTGTAGTATGTATGTATGCTATATTGTTGGGGTTTTAGTCAAGGTGAGCCTTGCTGGGTTATCCATTGCTATTGTGGTTGGTGGTTGAGCCATCCTCCATCTAAATATTTTGAGGAACAAGGGGATCTTACTCATGTTAGCTTGTTTAGGATTGAGTCAGGGTGAGTCTTGCTAGGTTGCCAATTTCTATTATGGTTGGTGATTGAGAGACCCTCCATCTAAATATTTTGAGGAAGAGGGGAATTTTGTTAATTTTTCTTTGGAAAAAATAATAATATATGTTATGAATAAAAAAAATGAGCCAAATATTATGACAATTTTTGTTGTAAAGCAAATAAAAATGGAATAATGATGATTTTTTAATAACTTACTAAGCTTGTGTTGTTCATGGATGTTACCAAACAAAAATTAATGTATTAATGTTGTTTATTGATATGCTAAAAAATATTGTTTATTTGATTCTCTTGAATCCCATTGCCCATCAGTTTAAAGGGCTCTTTATAATTTTTGTGGCATAGTTTTGACTAAGTACTAGCACATAGTAGAGTTCAATAGAAGGTGAATCCGCAAAAACAATGAGATTGTAGAAAACTAAGTATGTGGTTTTGCACATGTTTGAGTACACAGAGGTCGAGGAGTTGTCTTATACATCCTCTGCACCCAATACCTTTAACCCTATGCACATGTATAAAGGCGAAATCCCTTTTGTATGAGTGGGTTACAACTAGCATATTCTTTGGTACATTCAAGAAACTTTTGAAACCACTAAAATCACGCACACACACACACAAGGTTTGTAATGTTGTGATTATTAGAGAAAAAATGAGAGTTTCGAGTTAGTTGTTTTGTCATGAGTTTTCGCATGACTCATTATGTAATGATCAATTTGTTAATACCACGAATAATTGTTTTACTCATTTATACATGCTTGTGATGTATCTTGATGCTTTGCATGTTGTTAGTTTAGTTAGCTTGAATGGATGTGATTAAATAATACATAATGGATTTCACATCCCAACAAACACATTAATAACATGACAACTACCATATTTGCCTTGGGTGAGACCTCTTTCTTTTAGAAGTTTGAATATGTCAATGCACTGGATTACATCGGGCCTTTGTTGGACACCTTCCATGGACCTTGGGTCTATTATAGAACCAAAAACATGGTTTCATTGCACTTAACCAAGGCAAAGAAACATAGATGTGGTGGAGACTAGTGAAGGATGAAGTTAAGACTAATTGGAAGAAAGAATTCACGAGATCACCTATCAAGAAAATGTGTATGTGGGAGAGGATGTTGCAAGATTCAAATACAAATACTTCTTTGAGTGTGATATTTTTTAGGCGGAATTCTTGGTAAACCTACACGAATGGCTAGAATGACTAATGGAGAAGCATTGGTGTTGGATTTCATGGTAGAGAGTTGAGTGGACCCCGAGAATTTGCTAAAGATCTAGTATTTGGGCTATAAGTTGATTTGGGGAATTGATTTTTGGTACAAAGGTGGGGTGGGGTTTGCGATAGAATGCCATTAGTTATTAGCAAAGGTGCCTAAATTATTTAAGAAGGGGACATGCTGAAGATTGATTGAATTGATACTAGTGTGGATAAAAATATTGATGGTGGAACAAGGTATGTTTCCAAGCCCTACTGAGATGGATGCATAAGCCCTCCTTGGTTGGTGGGGGGGGGGGTTGAATAATATGAGGACTTGATGGTGGATTTGGTGTCATATGCTACTTTAAGGATCGATGTTGGTAAAAGTAAAGGATTTTGAAAGAGAATAACATAAGTGACAACAAAGATAGATTGATATAGTAGAGAACTGGTGGAATGGAGAAATGGAAAATATCCACGTGTTGAGGCGGAAAAAAATCCCTTCAATAGACAGGGGTACTCCTCAGTATGAAGTCCTAATTATACCTCACGTCGTTTGGGATATGAGACCCATTTGGATTTTGGACCGACGACTATTTCTAAAATAAGTGGGTGTGGTGATGATGTGTAGTGCAATGTGTAGTATGCAACTAATCTAAGTGATGAAAACAAACTATTCTAACCTATCCTAGCTAGGAGTAGACTAATTAAGCAAATATAAGGTAAATCACAAAGTCTTACTAGCACTTCATAAACAATTATTTGTTAAAGAAAAGCAGGAACTCATAAACAATGAATTATACGGGTGAATAGATTAGTCTATAACATCAAGTCATTCATTAACCATCTATTTCCCAACTCAGAACAACAATATCAAAAAATCAATATAAATGTAAAGCCATGGAGTTCACAGAAGAGTAGTCAACACATGACTAATATATCCTTACAACAATGAAGATGAAAATACAAATACTGGAAGCGGTTCACAACAAGCATATTACACAACACCAATTACTACTAAAAAATGGCGTCGAGGCCTTCTTCTCTTTAAAATTCTTAGAAATAGATATAAAAAATTACAAAAAGTAAGAGATCTTGTTACAAGGTGCTTTTGAACATTTGTAGCTCATGCTACAACTATTTCTTGGGACTTCTTAACTTCCCATTGGTAGTTACAACCTTTGGACTTCCCTGATTTTGTTTTTTCCTAATTTTATACAATTATACATTATTCCTAAAATCAAATTCACCCTTGAGATTTGTATTGAAAGTATGCGTTCCAAACTCCATGCTAGGAAGAAATTTCCAATACACGTCTAAATAGCATATTTCCGAAATAAAAATCATGTGGCTGTGTCCCTGGACACAGGGCCCATTTCCATTTTCAATGTGCTCAATAATGAATTGATGAAGTTGATATCTTTGCAAGGCCCAAGAAATTTTATTTAAAATCTTCTTTGGTGACCCCGAGGATTCATTCCTATGAAAATTTCCCTAGAGTGCATATATTCTTCTAGTTCATCCAATATTTGATCCATGGGTGTGGGTGCACTTATCTCTCCGAGTTTGGGCAATCTACATTTATCGATAAAATTTTCTGCAACTTTGTATAGGCATGTGCAGTTTCCTACTAACTCAGATATGTCCTTTTCCAATGATGCTCCTCCTTTCTGGCAGTTGGTTAGAGCTACATGATCTAGCTAATTTTCCCTCTCTGTCATCCTAGGGAGATATGGAGGTGTGTTTGGACTGTCCCTAACGAGGCAAAGAATCTCGTGGACAATTCTTGAAATTCTTTCGGGTTGGAGTATAATTGTCTGAGCATATTTCTTAACTCTTCTTGTACTTCATGATCACAGGATATGATTTCGATGATGTTCTCTTTATCTACCTTATAGTGTCTTACCTCTGCCTCCAGGTCCTTGATCCTTGCTTTGTATTCCTCTATTTATTCAACCATGCTTTTAATATTTTGTTTAGCAACTTGKGAAAATGCCACTCTTGTTGAAGCTAAAGCTATAGGATMTTTAATAGTATCCAAAATGAGTAGTGTGTCTGTAGTGATGGAAATTGCATTAGCTTTTGGTATTGACAACYTATTATGGGATTTCCTTAGAATCCTTCCTTTGGATTTATAAAAATTGAAGGGGTCAAGGTTGGCCACTTTGTCAAATTTAGAGGGGGTGAATTCRCCCAACCCCAAAATGGCCTTCGATTAAATTGGTCCTCGAGGTGGATCATGTTGGACCAATATCAATTTGATCAATGTCTTAGGCTTCCTCTTGGGCCTTCTTATCCTCCTCTTCCTTCGTCTGGCTTTCTTCTTCTTTTTGCTTCAACTTCTCCTCTCGTTCTTGTTCCTCCTGCTTCCTTTTCATTTCTTCCTTTTCATGTATTTTTCTCCCTGCCTCTTGTTGTTGGAGACTCAATGATCCAGCCTTTTTTTTTCTCTTTTATTACTCCTCTACTTCCTCGAATCCATCTTCCTATTCCCATTGAAGTCTCAATGCTTTGACTTCTTTTTCTAACCTTTCTTTTTCAACTACTACTTTAGTTGCAATTTTGTTCTTAGCCCTTTCCTTTTCTTGGTGCTCCTTTTCTAATATGTCCTTCATTTTGGAGATACCTCCAATCCTCAAAATGAATTCACCATAATTTCTAGCCCTCCTATACAATTATTCCTCTTTCCATGCATCATTGTGGTAAGACCATCCGTACTTGCAATTTTTGTAGTGTTGGCTAATGACGCCCAAAGTATCATGCCTATGGAATCTCTCCTCATTGAAATGGAAAGTCAACATAATGTATGTGTAACATCCTGCTCTTGCGCACACATGATTTGACTTATTCTTTGAGGACACTTGCGTGCAAGTGATCCGGTTTAGTATATGGGTGTATGTTTCACTTATGGATTTTGATGATGATGTTGTTGGATTATGGTGTTATGCTATTTGATATCTATGTATAGACAGGTGATATTGAATGGTTTCTCCTAAGTGTGCAGGACACTTGACAGGTTGAGGATGTTGATGGCATCAATGGACCTCCTAGGACTCTAGATCGAGTCAGGGAGTGGACTGCATATGGTTTGAGTATTTCTATTTTATGCATATGTGACATATGATTGGGTATATTATGATGTTGTTTATGGATCGTTGACAATGTTTCGTTGATGGATGCAGGATGACGATTGATTACTAATTAGACTCACATAAGGAGTAAAGGGGCCATGCGCAACAACCAGATATTGAGGGAGAGGTGTGGCAGCATCCCTGCCACAACCTAATAGCACTCCCACCATGGCTCGAATTGTAGATTAACGATTACTTAGTTCGAGAGATCCACGATGTCATGAGGGCAGACCGAGACAGTCGCTCATGAAGATTCTAAGGGGTGTGCAATAAGGTATGGTCCTTCTTCCTTAGAGACTCTTAGTCTCTCACAAGGTCTCATGATGGAGTATTAACTCCAAGGGTTGGACAACTACTGAAATCAGTCAAAGGCGAGTGGAACCCTTGGAGCACATAATGCGTCTTGAAAGGCACGCCACATAATTAAAACTTGAAAAAAGGAGAGTGGCACCCTTGGAGTACAAAGTGCATCTTGAAGGGCACGTCACGATCTTTAATAAAGGTGATTCAATGAACCTAGGTTCTTAGAAAACAATATTTGTTTTGACATGGTCAGGCTTAAAATATTTATTAAATGAGTAATTTTTATGAATTATAAAATCTCCTTAAAAATTCTAAGCCTAGTTTAAAAATTTGAACCTAAGTCTAAAGTAGGTAAGAAAACAAAAATTTAAACTATAAATTTAATAAATGATGGGGGATGAAGAAAAATCAAGTTAGGAATTGAAAGAGTAAAAATTTGTATCTAAAGATTTAATTATATAAATGTGTCCAAAAGAATACCAATTGGAACTAATATAAGAAAGGAAATAAATATAAAAAGGAATGTGGAAGCATAGAAATGAATCTAGTCTAGTCTAACTAAATAACTTTCCTAAATTAAACACAACTAAGTGTTAGAAAGACGTCAACCATTAAAAAGGAAATAGAGGGAATAAATGGACAAATATGAGCGATTTTAGGAACGATTTTAGGATGGGTGAGGGAAATTGACATTTAATTAAATTAAATAGTGAATTTTTGGTGCAACTAAGGGATTGAGTGACAAGTGTATGGGGGAGAGTAACTCCTAATTAATTTAAAAAAAAAACAAATTTAATGTGCAATTGGCAAGTGGACACTAAGAAAAATTCTATAAAAGAAATGGCTACGAGGAGGAATGGATCATGACTGGTATGCGTAAATTTATGCTGCCGGAATTAATTTGACTGATTTTTCTTGTGAGAGTTGGGATACCCAACTCGAAAAAAAGAGAGTGGTAGCTTGACCTTGCGAGGCGAGTTGGGCGCTAGAGTTTTCTGGTTGTATTGTGTGTGGCCCCTTTGAGGCTCAGGAGGATAAGGGGGAAGAAGAGTACCCCTAGTGTTGGCTGGGAGGTACCAGTGAGGTATTCACGTTTAACAAGCGGGGAGCGGGACGAAGCGCAAGCATGGGAAATCATCATCGACTTCTCACCTTCGGTTACTATATTTTTATTTAAATTTGTAATTGCATTGGATTAATTTGTATAATCTTGTTTTTTTTTTACCTTGCGTAACTGTGTGAGATCTTAAGATCAAGAGATAAGTTCCTAGATGCTTTTATAAATGTTGGAGGCGGATTCTTAATAATTTCACCGCCATTTTTAATGTAAATTTGAGCTTGAATGTATACATATATAAATGTTTGACCACCGTTGTTGTTAATTTCAAATCTAAGCTGAATGTATACATATATAAATGTTTGACCACCACCATTGTTAATTTCAAATCTGAGCTTGAATGTCTACATACAGAATGTTTGATCACCACCTGGTTAATTTCAATCTGAGCTKAAATGTCGACATACAAAATGTTTGATCACTGCCCTTTAATTTGAACCTAAGTTTGTACTATCCGATCCATAACACATTTTTTTTTCCAAATCGAAATTTTTCTCTAATGAGGTCGCTGCCARCCAAAATTAATCTGGAACCGATCAAAATTCTTCTGATCCTTACCCAYGTTTTTGCTTACTCTCCAACGAAGTTTGACTCTGCCAATGCACACTCCACTTCTGCGTTTTTGGTGTAAAAMCGTGCTCAAATTGTGGGGGAAACTAACAAGAGTTTTTACCCTCYTTACCTCTGCGTTTTTKGTGTAAAAACGTGCTCAGACTGTGGGGGAAACCAACATGCAGTTATACCATGTTTATCTTTGTGTTTTTATGTGTAAAACATGCTAGCTTGTAGGGGAAACCAACATGCATTTTTACCATCTACATCTCTGCGGTTTTTTTTGTGTAAAACGTGCTAGCTTGTGGGGGAACCAACATGAGGTTTTATCTTCTTTACCTTTGCATGTTGCTCACTATTTTTGCCTAGAACTTTCCTCATTATCTCTGCGTTGTTGGGGAATTTACCAACTCTGTGTTTTCCTTCATATCTCTGAATTATTAAGTCCCTGCCCTTTTCTTATTCCTACACTTTTTTTTTGGCATTAGAAGATGCCCTGCACATTGGAGTGTCCTTTAGTTTCATTTGATTTTAGTTAGTAATATTCAAAGACAAATATCTTCTTTCAATGCGATCATATAGTTTTATATGTATCATCTTCCTTTTGATGTCTAGAAGTCTTCAATTTTAATATTCAATGTTAAGTGTCATTTTATATCTCAATGTTAATTTTAATGAGTACTTTAGATATCTATGACATGTCAATAAAAGGCTCTATTGAATGCTTGATTTATTTTGAGGTCAGTCTATAAATGAATGAAATAATTTTATTCGCGCATGCATTATAGGTCATGTATCAAATTTACTTGAGTATGAATTAAATTGTTGAAGGACTATTGTATATTAATAACACCTAAGTTGGGGACTTTACAATGTAAATTGTAAGCCTCATTGAAAAGCATGACTACTTTGCGCATGAATTTGGAATTGATACTTATTTTGTGCCATGTATTAAAATAGATGCATTGAATGTTGGGATGTGATTTGATTACATAAGCGCCTTGATTAATGTTCGTGTGTGATCAATTTAACAATTAGCGCGTCTTGAATAATGTAGAGGGGTGATTACTTAAGTAAATAAATCATTTGTGTGCCACGAGATAAATGTTGATGAATTTTGCATTATGAACAACACTGATGTAAATATGTGTATAATTTACTATTGCTTCCCTTTAATTGATGTATGATTTGTTGAGTATATAGCTTGGTTGCACCATGAGATAAATCGATAGTTTGCTCTGGTGAAACGAATAATTAATAATTGATGAATGATTGAGTTATAAATTTACCTTGCGCCATGGATTATGTTGTGATTAAATTATTGGATTGCTTGCGCATTGGATTAACGATGGATGTAAAATGGTTTAGCTTGATTACCCGCACGCCTTGCAATAATGGTGATGCATAATTAATTTAGTAACAAAATGTACTTGCACGTCTTAATTTAAGTGGGTGTGTGATTGATTCGTCATTATTCTTTTGCACCTTGAATTTAAATGTTGACTAATCTGGTGTCATGAATTTATTAGATATATGACTAATTTAGTGACTAGCTTTCTCTTGCGCCTTACTTAAGTCGACATGTGATTGTTCTAGAATTGTTTACTCTCGCATACAATGAATATCTAATTGTTGATGTATGATTGATAACGATATTGATTACCCTTGCGCCATGATTAATTGATGAATATGATTGATGGATGGATTTAGTTGATGATTGGACTTGTTTGTTAGTGGGATGTAGACATCTCGTTGTTCCTCAGAACAATCGCCATCCTTGAGACCTTAAATGGTTAAAATAAATTGGAACTTAGGCTTGAGCGTTGCTTATGTGTCCTAGAGGTCATAACCTTGCAGGGTAGGTCGGGCGGGTAGTCATTTTATACTCATTATCTGATTGTATGTGTTGTAAATCGTTCAAGATGATTATGATGTGTTGATCTTCTACGCTACTTATGTTTATGTGTCACTATCCTTCATTGATGCATTGAATGCGTCGTTAGTGATTTCCATGATGAGTAGCTGGTATTGCTTTTACTTAAGATGTTGATTAGGCGTTGTTGTGATCATGTGTTGATGTTAATTTCTTAACACAGGTAAACAAAAAATTACCTTTTCTACTTCGCTTTTTCTTAGGCATAACAAAGGGTTGTTACAGTATGCTTTTTCCCGTGCTTCTTTGGCATCTGTGAAATTGTAAGATCCTACATGAAAGATATTTTGGGGCCAAGGTAGTTTCTTATCCTAGGCTAGAGCTACCCCAACTCCATGGGCCAAAGTGTGATAAGAAACTTCTTGTAAAACCAACTTATATGGTATGCATTTTGGGAATAAATGTGGAGATTTTATGGCCCCATAAATCCTGATGTATGGTCTTGCTCCATCACATACCAATCTTCAACTTTACTTACTGCATGCATAGCTTTCTCTAACATGCACGATGTTGGAGAATATAATAACAATTGATACAAATGAGTGTTGAAGTGTTCACAAATCTTAGGATAATGGATGTGATACTTATGTTCCCAGAGATCTTGAAAATGTACATGAATAGGAGGATCACTTGGTTGCCATTGCCAACCCATACCCGAGAAGGCATGTATCAGGCAAACAACATCTAATAGGTAAAAAGACATGAAATGCGGGGTGTTTCCTTGGCTCTAAAGTGACGGAGACGATGGAAACCCAATTGAAAATTGTGTCAATTTTAGTGACTTCTATGCACTCAAAATAATTAGATAGGTATATCTTCATTCTCAATATATATGGGCCTATCTCTGGGTAAGGAGTACATGGATGAATCACTTGGATACCCCATTTTTGTCTAACTTGACTTAATTTTTTAGATGGGACTTATATATTATTTTGAAACCAAGGGAGGTGTAATACCCTCTCGCTAGACCTTGAGTATTTGTACTATTGGTTGGACTCCTCTTTCAGGATGACTCCTTTGTTGGAATTTACTTGCCATGGGACATATGCGTGATTTGGTGAATGTAACCCTGATTGATTTTTATAAGTAATTCTCACTTGATGTGATGATTATTATGAGGCCCATCAACCCATGCCTCAAATGACTCTACTAAATTCTGTACTAAGCATGAGCATTTGAAATAAAATAAATTTTCATTTTAAACTATATCAATTGTATACTATGATGTCTATTTGAAAATTCTTATTTAACAATAGGAATACAACAAATTTCTATTTCTTGCATAAATTTTAGTTTTCCAACCTTGTAATTTAACATCATAAATAAATGATTATTCCATAAATAAATTAGGTATTAGGATATCCAACTAGATGTTTATCCTCTAATCCAACTAGGAACATCCTCACCAGATCCCCAGCTCTAGAAAAAACCTTGGGGGGGATTATTGGTTGTCCATTCCCAAAGTCCTATAACCGCAGTCCCAATATGTCTAGAATACCAAGTCTAATCACAAGTCAAAATTCCAATCTCAGTGCAAAAATTTCCATAACAAAGTATTCCCTGATTTTGTTTCTCCTCCCTCTCAAAAGCAAAATCACTTTCCCCCAAATACTTTGAACCCCAAACCTCTCCAAAATCTTTGCCCTTGTCTCCTTCCACCACCTTCCCCTCGAAAGACTCAACTCACCATCAAAGTCATCCCTCCCTTAACATTCTCTAGCAAGTTATACTAACTTAATAAATAACAATTAGTTCACACCAAACTTAATTGTTTCAATTTAACATGAAACACACACACACACACACAAAACTCAATATAATAACATTAAAATATAATAAATTGCTTAATTTAATAGTAATACTAAATCTCATTAAATCAATTAACTTAATCAATAATACTAACTCTAATGACATCAATTAACTTAATAAATAACATTAACTTTAATCAAATCAATTAACTTAATAATAGCATTCACTCTAATCAATTCAATTAGCTTAATAATTATACTAAGATATTATGCACCCATGAAAAACAAGCATAACTCTTATTTTAATACATTATAATAATATTAATGTACACACGTAAGGTATGTATGCGTAGCTCGCGCATACATAGCTTGTGCGTGTACTAAAGATAACAATCATCACATCTAATGCAAATTTCTTGTATGTTCACAACCCAGTCGATAGTGCAATCAACCTCATAATGAAATAAATCAATCATTTACACTAACATAATAGCAAAAATCCACCTGTGACAACAATTACATATGAATGAAATATTCACCTAGATTAGCATAACTTAGTTAAGCATTTAATACAAAAGAACAAGGAATATGTCGAGCACTACTTGGTTACATGATTAAAACCCAACCACACTCTCAACTACTCCAAACATCCTTCCTCCCTAACCTACTTACATCTTCCAGATCCTATCATTCATTTGTTGGACTATATTGGAGCGTCGACTATATTGAGCTAACTTTAGATTGAACCCATAATTGGAAGTGTCAACTACCTTGACCAAGCTTCCATAGTAAACAATTGATAGTCGCCATCACATGTCAATTGGAGCGTGACTTATCTTAGACCTCCCATGACTCCAGGTTTCAGAGGATAAACGATGGGCAATACCTCCACCCCACCTGATAGAACTAGGGTCAACACCCTATCATGGATCATATTGTGGCGCTGTGTTTTGGGATATTTGCCATCGAATACCCAGTTTCAGGTAGTCATGTCACCTAAAAAACCTGCACTTGCTCAAATATCGTAGCAATGCATTTGACCCAATATAAAATAACATAAAGATGATTCTTGTCATACCATTTCTCATTCGCTGTCCATGACATTGACCACTTAATATCACACTTCTTTGGTTATCACATATCCCATTCAACCTATAGTTTAGTTTACAACACGAGCTCATGTATAACCATATACTATTGACATGTGATTGCATTACAACATATCATTGAACCCGATATCCACGTACCAAGATTCTTCAATTAAAACTTGCATGCTAGAAGTAAATCACATAACGTCCTTCATTAATAACATAACAATAATCATTCATAGTATTTACATATGCGTAGGTCCACATGTCCATAATTTGAAGTTCCGATATTTAATAGTGTTCCATAGATAATAAGCAATGAAAAGACAACAATGCCATAAGTAAATTTAGCCACCTCAGTCAAAATGGGGTGTTACATACACCCACACTTCAGAAAACTTCATCCCTAAGTTATGACAAAAGAAAGTGAGGGATGATCTCGTTGTATGGTCTATGCATCCTCTCAAGTTGCAGATGTTGGGCTATACTTGTTCCACTAGACCTTAACTTGGTCCACCAAATGGTATCTGAGCTATCAGATTCTATGGTCCAATATGCATAATGGTTCAACCATAATGGTTCCCACGTTCGAGCCCTGCAATTTCTTCCAGCTCAATTTGTGAGATTTGACAACAACATAATGTCATAGTATAGATACATGGAAAACATCATGAGTTTTATGCAAGTAGGATGGAAGTACAAGACAATAGACAACTGAACCAATTCTCTCTAGAATTTTAAATGGCCCTATAAATCGAGGTGACAATTTTTCCCCTTTCCAAACCAAATGGTACTCTTATTAGGCCTAATATAAAAATATGATCTCCTACCTTATAACTTCAGTCAGTCCTGTGTGCATCATTATAACTCTTTTGTTGATCCCATGCCTCCTTTAAACATTGTCTAATTTGAATCACTTGCTCCTCCATCTCTTGAATCAATTTTGGCCCTACCATCACTCAATTCTCTAACCTTTCCCAACTCAATGGTGTCCTACATGGCCTTCAATATAGAGCTTGATAAGGAGGCATCCCAATTGAGCTATGGAAATTGTTATTGTAAGAACAATCCACCAAATGTAGGTACTTCTCCTAGTGGGTTTGGTTATCCATAACATATATCCTAAGCATGTTTTCCATAACTTGATTCACTCTTTCCGTTTTCCCACTCATTTCAGGATGGTACATTGTGCTCAAGTTTAATTAAGTCCCTAACGCTGACTGAAAACTTGTCCAAAACTTAGACGTAAACCAAGAGTCTCTATCCAAAATGATCTTCTTAGGTAACCCATGTAGACGAATAAATTCACTTATAAACGCACATACCACATCGGTGGCATCATAAGGGTTTATGATTGGAATAAAATGTGCACTTTTGGTAATCTTATCAACTATAACCAAAACGGTATTTTGCCTTTGCGACATGAGTGGTAATCTCACAATGAAATCCATAGAAATGACTTCCCATTTGGACATAGGAACATTATGTGTTTGTAGGAGTCTTTCCGAGTGGCGATGACCAACCTTCACCTGTTGACACTTGAGACACTTAGTGATAAATTGGACTACATCACATTTCATTCATGCCAAGAAGAAAAACTTCATGTCTACATGCATTTTCTTCACACCAGGATGCGCACAATACAATGCTCTATGGGCTTCCTTGAAGATAGCGCTTCAAATATCTCCTTCCTTGGGGATATACATCTACTTCATCCCCAAGGATATATCCAATATCCTTCAAACTTCGATTCTATCTACCTCCCATTCTTGAGGGATGAAGTAATCTTCAAATACCAACTATCTCCAAGAAGTTGTCCCAATACTCGCTCCCTCAAATTGACCTTTAAGGGAACCATGAAGAAGGTTTGTGGCTTTTTTCTCAGGGCATCGACCACCATATTATCCTTTCCCTTGATGTACAAAATTTTTAAATCATACTCACTCATGAATTCGCTCCATCACCTTTTCCCGACATTCATATCCCTTGCGTGAAGGGGCGCTTCAAGCTTTTGTGATCTATTTTGAGTTCAAAGATTCACCCAACAAGATAATGCCTCAAAAGCTTAAGAGCTAGCTTCATGTTTGCTAGTTCTAAATCATGAGTATAATAAAGCTCCTCATGTTGCTTCAGATTTCAAAATGCATACCTTATCACTCCCCCATATTGAAATTAACATAGCGCCCAACCCTTGCTTCGAGGAATCTGTGTAGACTGTGAAGTCTTTATCCATATCATGTACTTGTAGGATTGGCGCATTGGTAGTGATTTGCAATTTTTCAGATACCGTCCACAAACCTTCTATAATATCTAGTGATCCCTATGAAGCTTCACACCTCAAGCACTGACCAATCCATCATGGCCATCACCTTTTCCAAGTCCACTAAAATTCCTTCTCTTGAAATAATATGACCAATATAGTGAATCTCTTTTTGAAAGAAATAGAATTTCGAAAACTTGCCATACAACTTGTTCTCTCTTAGGCATGACAACATTACTGACAAGTGTTCTTCATGTTCTCTTTCATTCCTAGAATAGATGAGATTGTCATCTAGAAATACCTGCACAAAGTGGTCTAAGTATTTTCATAATACACCATTCATGAGGCTCATGGATACAACTAGTGCATTGGTCAAGCCAAATGACACCACTATGACTCTGTAGTGCCCAAAACGAGTTTAGAAGGCAATCTTAAGAATGTCTCCTTCCTTAATCCTTAACTGGTGATATCCTGATCACAGATCAATTTTTGAGAAAACTGCTTCTCCTTTCAAGATCAAAGAGATCATCAATCCATAGTATCATGTACCTATTCTTCACTGTGGTTCAATTCAAATCCATGTAATCTATGCACAATCACAAGGAACTGTCTTTCTTAACAAATATTGCTAGTGCATGTTGAATTTTTAAACATTGAACTACTTTACAATTGCAGTAAACAATCAGGATCTCAAGAAGAATAACCAAGCACAGATAACACAAAAATTGGGTTTGCTTAGTTAACCATAGGTAGTGCTCTTTCATTACCACCCAACCATAGGCATCCTCAAGTGCCACCCCTGAGCAGAGCAGGCCGAACTACCTCAAACTAGTACTCATGCGGCTGCCTCAGATGTGTTAGGAGGGCGAGTTGTTGTGTGATAAATGAGGAAGGATTGACCTTATATATATATATATATATATA
>SNQJ01S0023474.1:127921-155142 GCA_010110895.2 Picea sitchensis | reverse complement strand
CAAATGACAAGCCCCAGACTAGGCGATGAGTTTAATCCACAACAACAAAGCTAAATGCCAAAAATTGCAGACGAGGAGACCTAAAGATAAGGTGGATAAGTGCCAAGCAAATGTTAAGGTCCCAATGTCATATTTGCATCTGTATATTTTCCTATTAATGCACGCCCCTCCCTCCCCCACTCCGCCCCCCTAATATATATTTTCTTATTAATGCCCCCCCCNTCCTATTAATGCCCCCCTCCTCCCACCCTCTATAAAATATATATTATATATTTTCCTATTAATGCCCCACCCCCTATAGAGGGTGGGAAGGGGTGAGGGGGGCATTAATAGGAAAATATATATTTTACCACAACCTTCACACCTTTTCCACCCACAAAATCACCCATTTCTGTTTATTCTGAGCACCTAAGATTATGCTGCAGTAAAAGAAATTCAGTGCGCCTAAAGAGTAAAACCCTGCATTCTCCATTATTATTCCAGATACACAGAAACAGTTGTACCCACCAATATGGTAAGGTTCCTGGAAGGCACATATCCATAGCGTGGTGAGATGAATTTAACTAGAACCTAACGGTATGCATCTCCATTACAATTACAGTTTCACATTCATGGAACTCTCTGTGGAACTTCTATATGGGTTCTACAAGTTCTATATTCAGAATAGGCTCCATACAAGAGCTTCAACAGAAAACTAATATCCAAACAGAAAAAGCAATCCATATCAAATAATTGTTTTCAAGAAAAGGTCCCCTGCACAAGTACTATCAACAGGAGTAACACTGACAGCAGAGAGGTTCCACTTGAATATCATGTTTACAACTTCATCCTATCTAATCCTAAAATCCATGTCTAAGAATAGCAACATCAGAATTTAATTCAAGGAAACCTTTCTGCAGTACTTCCACATGGTACAATCCATTTTAGGTGATTTTCTCACAACAGGTCCCATACACAACATCATCAACCGGAGAATAATAATGGCAAAATAGTGTGGGGCAATCCATACTTGGTGATTTACAAAGATGAGTCCCATACACATTAAACCATCCTCAACAGGGGTAACACTAAGACAAAGCATAGTGATGCCACTTGGACATCATAACTATAAAAATCGTCCTTTCTATATGATGATAGCAACAACTAAGATTTGGTAATAATAGATAAAGCAGTAACAGGAGTAATACGAATGGCAAAGCACCGTGGCCCACTTGAACATAAGGAATCAATATATAGCGATATTTGATGGAATTTGCCTCTCAACATTTTACACGACCAATTCATGGCCTAGATATATTTAAGAGAGATGCCAGGTTGACACATGCATTAAGAGATAGAGATCCAACCTTCCTAAAAAAGCAGAGAGCTCACATGGGTATTTATGTGTTGAAAATTTGAGCTCCAACGTCAGAAGCAATATTGCAAATATATCCGATTTCTCCCGATATTTCCAATATTTTTCCAGTTTTCCAGGATGCCGATTTTTGCCATTCCAAGTTTATGCGCTGGTATTTTCCCCAATATTTCTGATAAGTTTCTTTCTGGACTCTTGACAATATATTCCCCGAAACAGTATTTGCAACATTGCTCAGAAGCAGCTGTTGCATCATGCATGCATTCAAAAACAATTGATATGTGAGAAATTTCGAATATGTAAAAGAGCATAAATTGCGCATTAAAGATGAGACCTTAAACAAAAACCTTTGATTTATGAGTAACATGTTAACCGTGAAATTTGTGGTAAACCTCCCAAATCAACCTAACAGATCTCAGTTCACGATATAGAAACTATGGGATGGGCATTTAGGGAGAAACAGCCCACCACACATCAACCTAAATGTTGCATAGTCTTCTGAAAAAATCAAGTGAGAATCAGTCAAAGACTGCTCTCAGTTGATTTTACATATAAGAATCGGTCAAAATGTTTTAACTCATCAGTAATGTGGTATTTTACACCAACAGGAGCTCATTAATAGTAGTATTTTGCATATAGATAGATGGATAGACATAAACACTTATGTGTGTAACAATCCCACTATAAGCCAATTAAAAGTCAAATATATTAAAGATGACATGCATCTCCCCTAGCATGCACACAAACAACTCTCTTAATATTTATCTCGAGAAAAAACACCACTTCCAAGAATAATTTTTGTACTGTGAATATTAAACAACTCCACTCAGCAGATCACAGTACAGACTACAAAATAGATGAGCACATTGGACATAAAAGTTGGCAAGTATACAAATCAATTGCAGGCACAATACCAAGAGCCAGTCTGCTACCCGCTGCAAAACCTTGTTCATAGCTATATAGCACCATTGCTGCAACTACCGGGAGAATTTAACATGTACTGTAGAACGCAGGCATCAGGACTCAAATTGAACTAAAAATATACGCTGCAACAACTCAATTACTTAGATCAGATCCGCCACATTCATGGGCATTTCATCTATCTGGGTACTGTAGTACTGCTCAATATCTCTTAAAATCCTTATATCATCATTTCGGACAAAGTTTATTGCAACACCCTGCACATTTCCCAAATGAAGAATCGTTGATGTGTCAATGAAGCTGTGTTTAACATACCAAAAAGAAAGCAAGATGAAAAATATCTAAACACATGAAAAAGAAGCCAATATCTAATTGATAGCAACCACCTACAGTTTCTCCAGCAAAAATTAAAAAACTTAAATGTTTGTGATACCTTTCGACCAAAACGACCTGAGCGACCAATTCTATGAATGTAAAGCTCACGATTGTTGGGAAGATCATAGTTTATCACCAAGGAAACCTGATGTTATAAACGAAAGTAAGATGTCAATGAACTTCAACACAATGAAAAACCTTAAAAGTATAAAGGATGAGACCAAAGGCAAGAGAACTCGCCTGCTGAACATCAAGACCACGAGCCCAAACGTCTGTTGTGATTAGGACACGGGTTGTGCCAGCACGAAATTCTGCCATAATTGCATCGCGTTCTTTTTGTGGCATATCTCCATGCATAGAGGACACAGTGAAATTGTTACTACGCATCTTTTCTGTCAACCAGTCAACCTATAGGTGCAAATCCCAAGTTATATAATAATATAAATACAATACTTAAGTTCGTAAACTAGCCACTCAGTAAGAGAAAAAATAAATGGACTGGTCGAAACAAATTTCAAAATCAAAAAGCATAACGGCAGAAACAATAGGGTGTTTATATGTTACCTTTCTTTTGGTATTGCAAAATATGACAGCTTGAGTGATGGTAAGAGTGTCATACAGATCACATAGGGTGTCAAACTTCCATTCCTCTCTTTCAACAGCCACAAAAAATTGTTTAATTCCCTAGAATTCAAAATAAAATAGATCAGGATGCTTATTTTAGTGACAATACAAATTTGACAACTCAACGTATGAAATGACAGGATAAGAAACCCAGACTCAATCATACCTCCAGTGTCAACTCATCACGTTTGACAAGGATTCTTACAGGATCAGTCATGAATTTGTTTGTGATCTCCAAAATCTCATGCGGTAAAGTTGCTGATATCAGCACGACCTGAAGCTCTGGTGGAAGGTATCGATACACATCATAAATCTGGTCTTTGAATCCCCTGCTCAACATCTCATCAGATTCATCGAGAACAAGTAGTTTAATAGCTCTAGTCCTTAGGGTTCTGCGTTTGATCATATCACACACNAACGTCTGTTGTGATTAGGACACGGGTTGTGCCAGCACGAAATTCTGCCATAATTGCATCGCGTTCTTTTTGTGGCATATCTCCATGCATAGAGGACACAGTGAAATTGTTACTACGCATCTTTTCTGTCAACCAGTCAACCTATAGGTGCAAATCCCAAGTTATATAATAATATAAATACAATACTTAAGTTCGTAAACTAGCCACTCAGTAAGAGAAAAAATAAATGGACTGGTCGAAACAAATTTCAAAATCAAAAAGCATAACGGCAGAAACAATAGGGTGTTTATATGTTACCTTTCTTTTGGTATTGCAAAATATGACAGCTTGAGTGATGGTAAGAGTGTCATACAGATCACATAGGGTGTCAAACTTCCATTCCTCTCTTTCAACAGCCACAAAAAATTGTTTAATTCCCTAGAATTCAAAATAAAATAGATCAGGATGCTTATTTTAGTGACAATACAAATTTGACAACTCAACGTATGAAATGACAGGATAAGAAACCCAGACTCAATCATACCTCCAGTGTCAACTCATCACGTTTGACAAGGATTCTTACAGGATCAGTCATGAATTTGTTTGTGATCTCCAAAATCTCATGCGGTAAAGTTGCTGATATCAGCACGACCTGAAGCTCTGGTGGAAGGTATCGATACACATCATAAATCTGGTCTTTGAATCCCCTGCTCAACATCTCATCAGATTCATCGAGAACAAGTAGTTTAATAGCTCTAGTCCTTAGGGTTCTGCGTTTGATCATATCACACACTCTTCCTGGCGTTCCTGATACCACATGAACCCCATATTCCAGTTTTCTGATATCCTCTCCAATACTCTTGCCACCAATACATGCATGAGCTTGAACATTTATGAAATCTCCTATGGCAAGTATCACTTTCTCTGTTTGAGCCGCAAGTTCTCGTGTAGGCGACACAATTAAAGCTTGAACCCTGCATACAATAAAGGAAAACACCTTAAGCCATATATACAACTAAATATATAAAAAGTGTTAAATCACACAATGCCCACAATTGATAGGTGCTCACTGTAACATCAGCTTAATTAAAAGTCGATAGCAACTGTTGAATTATGTTATAATATATAAAAAGATTACATTTATTCCTTTAGGTTGTCAACGAAAAGGCTTTCAACTTAAGCTCCAATAAATCACTTGAAAATAGCTTAAATTTCATGACCAGAGCAGAGCAGCCCTTGGTATCACGCAAAAACGTATTCATCTATTGGCAGAATGATAAACAAATTGGACAGATGGCAAAGGATTTCTAGAGCAACTTTAAGAAAGAGTAAGTTTCTATTTGAAACTAAAACAATTTATTCTCTTAATAAAAAGCAAACAGATCAAGTTAGCAGAGAATTGGTCTCTAAACATAACTAAATTAAACTACCTTCGGGAAGCTTCCCCATTTTAACCCTATATACCAACCTGGTGCCAATTAACAATAGGTTGCATAATACAATCTAGTTTACCGTGAAACCCATTCTCCTTAGAGTAATAGATGAACACAGGCATAAAGAAAAAAATTTACAGCATAAAAACACTAAAACAGTTTAAGATTTGTGTGTCGGAGGGGTATCAGTTAGATGGTAAAGTAGGGGTTGTAATATTCCCCACAATGTTCAAATTCTCCATAAACAAGAATAGACAAACTTAACCCCATTCAGATAGAGATTCTTGACCAAATTAAATAAGAATAGACAAACTTAACCCCATTCAGATAGAGATTCTTTACCAAATTAAATAAGAATAGACAAACTTAACCCCATTCAGATAGAGATTCTTTCCCAAATCCGGTAGGAATTTTGCTGGAAATTATAGTATCATTTTGGAACATTGACCATGGAATATTTTCCTTTAAAATAAAAGGTTTTGAACCATTTAAGGCAACTTCATTGTCAGAATTTCAAAAAATGAGTGGATCAGAACGAAATTTTGCCTCGCCCAAGAAATATGAATTTATGGGAAAAGTTGAGTTTGTCTACTTACTCCAAAGTTTCACCCTTAGCTAGTCAAGTGCAAGTATGGAACGAATTTGGCAGAATAGATGGAACATTGACTATGGAATATTTCCCTTTAAAATAAAAGGTTGTGAATCATTTTGAGGCAACTTCATCGTCAAAATTTCAAAAAATGAGTGGATCAAGACGAAATTTTGCCTTGCCCAAGAAATATGGATTTTTGAGAAAAGTTGAATTTGTCTACTTACTCCAAAGTTTCACTCTTAGCTAGTCAGGTGAACGAATTTGGCAGAATAGATACCCGACCCGTACCACCCATAACTTTCTAGAAAAAAAGTAGGTCGTGAAATTCCTCACAAAGATTCAGGTTCAGATACCAGATACCCATAGACACATTTTACCCCTGAATTGATATGCCACCCACAACTTCTTAGCCAAAAAGTGGGGTTAGTGATATTCCAGCACCAAACTTCAAATCTCTCGTAGATTCAGGTTCAGTTACCAGATACCCATAGACACATTTTACCCCTGAATTGATATGCCACCCACAACTTCTTAGCCAAAAAGTGGGGTTAGTGATATTCCAGCACCAAACTTCAAATCTCTCGTAGACAATTTCACACCTGAATAGATACCCCACCCAAACGATCTTCCCAGAGTGTTCTAAGCTGGCTACAATTTATTATCAATTCTCTCAAATAGGAAAAAGGCTTGCTTACGGCACAAGGATAAGCATAATTCAAGAGCATCTAATCAAAAAAATATTATTGTGTAAACTTGTGCGGACTGTTAGGGCATCATCTACTCCAATTGTTTATTTTCCTTTTGGAAAAACCGAAACCCTACGTTAATAACGGCTTGCTTATCTTAACAACAGAAATAACCACGAAATATATGAATGAAAAGAAAGGCGAAGTAGAAGTTACTCTCGCATGGAGGTGTCGATTATCTGACAGACAGTGAGGGCAATCATAGAGGTCTTTCCAGTACCAGACTGGGCCTGCGCAATAACATCTCTGCCATTGATGATGGGCATCACTGCTCTCTGCTGAATGGCCGACGGCTTCTCGAATCCATACTGGTAAATACCTCGAAGGAGGTCATCACGGATGCCCATCTGATCAAAACTGGAGACTGCTTCCACTCCCGGACTTGTTTCGAATATTAGGTTTTCATCGTTCACTGCGTTCGGGTTCCGTCCTCCATTGTTGTTGTTACGGTTCCTAATGCCGCCTGCGGCAGCCATTGATTCTAAAACAGACACACCTACGAAAAAGAACGGAACAGAAAGAATCCTAACCCTTCCACCACCTGCAAAAGCCAATCGATCGCCAACAAATTACCAGAAGAGATCGATATCAATACTCGTCTTGTGTTTCCCTCGCTCTGATTACAAAAGTCAAATACAAGCTGTTTTGGGTGAGAGATGCACCGATCGATCCCCGTAAAATGCAAAAACAGTTTATAAGGGTTTTTAGCAGGCAGAACATTACTTCACTTTTTATATAATATATAAATAAATAGATTATTTGTTCAGCATTTTGCAAATAATCGTTTTTTTCTTTCGTTAAAACAAAAGAGAGCTTTCTATTTTACGTCGGCTCGAGTCGTCTTATAATTTTAAAAATTATAATTAAGATAATTTTAGAAAAGTTGATAAAAGCGGGTCATTGTTCATGCTTTTAAGTGGCTTCAATGGCCTAATGGTTAAGAACATGTGTTTCCTTTTAAGAGGTTTTATGTTCAAATTTCATTTGGCTTCAATGGCCTAATGGTGGCCTAATGGTTAAAAACATGTGTTTCCTTTTAAGAGGTTTTATGTTCAAATCTCATTCGGCTTCAATGGCCTAATGGTTAAGAACATGTGTTTCCTCTTAAGAGGTTTTATGTACAAAATGTTTCATAATTTATTAATGTGGGGCTTGTTTGACATATATATCTATATATACATATATAATAAAATGTTTCATAATTTATTATTGTGCTTAATGTGAAGCTTGTTTGGTCTATGAAGGGTGTTCTGAATGCAATTATTAGGTTTAAAGTATCCACTACAATATGTTTGTCACAAACTAAGCAAAGCCCATTTGTAAGCTCATCTCTGCTAAATACGTCGTGGATGGTAACCCTCGATAAATGATTATTTAGAGAATTGATCATACACTATGCAGTGTGATAATCCACTTGTCATAATAATCAGATGAATTCAAACGAGCATGAAGAATAGGGACTAGGACATGTTGAGAATGGATCATACACTATGTAGTGTGAGAATCCACTTGTTGTAAATATCAGATGAATTCAAACGAGCATGAAGAATAGGGACTAGGACATGTTTCTAATGTAACATGGAGTAAAGTCTCCTAGAGGCATACTGCCAACTRTGTCTACCAAACATCCACCCCCATTCTCTTCACAAAGGGCCCTGCATATCAATGTTCAWTTTGAACAAGTCCTTAGGAGGAATCAACYCGAAATGTCTTTTATAACTAGCTTGCCTAGASAGTGGAGGGCCTTATATTAAGCCAAAGCTCTCCAATCTTTCCATGAGCTAGCCTCAAAGTCCCAAATATCCCTCCAAGAAAAAATGGCTTTTCAACTTAACCTACATGCTTGGAACCATGGGATTTCAACAATGCAWCGATCCTGATGTTTCTAGCTCCAAATTGGGCACCATGGTAGATCCCAAGGTGATTTGCTTCTTAAGTAGCCCACTTAACCAACTTAGGAACAAAATTCCAAGCCTCCCAAATGATTTTGTAGATGAAGGACTTGACAACTTGGAGCAAATGTGGAGATGGGTTCCATCGCATAATCCAAAACAACCACACACCTTCAATGCATGCTAAGTTGTCGCATGAAGACCTATCATAGACAAAACCCTCTAGACATCTCACCACTTATTAGTAGCCATAATATTACCTTGTGAGGCAACATCAATAAGATCCAACCCCTCTCCTCCTTAGGTATATTGCAAATATCCCAAGGAACCATTGGGAGCCATCTCTTCCCTTTATATTTTGACCGCAAAAAGGACCTAAGAATATGCTCTAATCTCCTAAATTGGGTTCCACTGGGGAGCCAACATGTGACATAATATATATGGAAAGCCTCAAGTATTCTTGAAACAATAGTCAACTTACATGCAAAAGAGAGGTCCTTAAATTACTAGAAATGGAGCTTGGTATGCAACTTCTAAAGACACCACTCCCACATAGCCACATCCAAAAGACCAATGCCAAATGGGATCCCAAGATAGCGAACAATCACTCTAGGTTGAAGGAATTTTCTACAAGGGCAATCCACTTTTAAGGTCATCAAGGCCTATCAACCAAAAACCAATGTTATGCTCACTCACCTCTGCTCCTAAAACAACACATAAGAGGTCTAGACAACCTCTTTTATGATCCACTAACTCCTAGTCAATCCAAAGTGAAAGAAGATAATCACTTGCAAAGTGGTTATTCACTGTCTCTAAACCATCTGAGAGAGAGATGGCCCTAATCCTTTCTTGAACCCTAGCAACCTCCAAAATATAGCACAGGGCATTGACAACCAATGCATAAAGGTATGGGGCAAGAGGGTGGAGTTTTCTAATCATAAGATGTAGGGGGATTTGAACTAAGAGTGAGCCGTTCATTGAGAAAAAGGTTAAAGCATTGGGGAATAAAGTATTAACAACATATGTAGGCCCATGCCCAAGGCAAAGTATCATCTATGTGATAAAGAACCAATTAATTATGTCATATGATTTGTCAAAATCAATTTTCAAAAACATGGACCATTGAATCAAAGTATGCATGTTTTCACAGTTCTTCATAATGTTTTTATATTGTTGTTTTTTGTTGTAAAATGTGTGTGGACGTCCCTGATGATGGGTGGAGTGTCAAACAGTCCATGATGATGGGTGGAGTGTCCAGTCGAAATGTTGGACGTTTTAAAAACTCCACACACAGTTTACATCTAGAAACAACAATATAAAAGTATGGACCATTGATCCAATTATGTAGCCCACTCTCTTTCCTTCCATGAAAAGATCATTGTGTGCAAAATAAGCTTGACTTGAACAAGCCTTGTATTGTCTTATCTGACAACTCTTGTGGCCACTTTGCAAATGTGGATAGTTGCTGCCTTTATCAAAATTTTATAAGAAACACTATGAAGAGTGTTAGGCCTCCAACCTCGAATGAGTCTCTAGCCACATTATTTGGGATTGATTAATTATCCTTTGGTTAAGGGAGTCCATCAAAGAACTTAAGGAGAAATCCATCTTGCCCACGTGACAAAATTCATCTCCAATCTTTCTTCGAGCTATTCAAGGATGACCTATTACTGTTGTTAAAAGAATCTCAGAGGGTTGGAAGAGTTCACGGAGCTCTGAACTCCACCTTTCTTTGCCTTATCCCGAAGGTGCAAAACGTCGATTCTTTCGAGGACTTCAGGCTCATTTCATGTTGCAATGTGGTGTACAAGTTAATATCCAAGTTAACTGCAAGAAGGTTAAGGCCTTTACTCAATTCCGTCATAGGGGAAGATCAATTTGGATTTTTGCAAAATCGTCAGATTCACTATGCAGTTGCCATGGCCCAAGAAGTCCTTCACTTTGTGAAGAAAAAGAACCTCAAGGTTGCTATCCTAAAATTGGACTTGTCCAAAGATTATGATAGAGTAAGTTGGACCTTCTTATGATTGGCTCTAATTCAGATTGGAATGAGTGTAGACATCGTCGGTTGGATCATGGACTACATCCAAAGCGCCTCCTTTGTCGTTTTAGTTAATGGAACCCCTTCACGTTTCTTCAAATCTTCAAGGGTTAAAATATTCGATGTGCTCGTTTTACCATAGACAATATCAACAATATTGTCACCCAACCATAGGCACGCAGCCACCCACGAGCACCATAAACTTTGCTAGATAGAATGATTTCGGAAGCAACATTAGAACCAACAGATAACCAAGAGAGCGCATCTTTCTCCAAATATAGCACACTAGACAGAAAGTCCCAAAACCACATAAAAAGAACACTACTCAACTGCAATAGTTGCAGTTGCACTTCTTCTAAGATGTCACCAAGAATACCACCAATATACTCCAAGATGTCACCAAGAATATCACCAAGAGATACTAGAAGATAAGGCGCATATCTTAGGCTAGATAGCGCTAGAGAGATAGACCAAGAATCACCCCAGAAGATCCATCTTCCTATATTGCAGCTACAACTCCAAACTTGCGTTATCCTTGTTTGATAGAGTGATTGAAGTGAGTGTGTACAAATGAGCTAGATCATCTCTTATTTATAGTGTTTCTTGTCACTTGTCTAGGCCGACTTGTCCTTTTAGAAGCTAATACTTTAATAATAATTATTGTATTGAGTTGCCTTGTCTTCTAGGGTTTCTACACATATGTTTAGGGCTTATCTTGCTTCCAGAATATTCCATTCTAGCCAAAGATTACACATGGAGGTTAATACCTCCCGTAGCTACCATAATATCAACACTCCCTCCTAGCTAGGGAGGTATTAACTGTAATGGTCTCAAACAAATCCATCCATTTCACATGGCATGGGCAAGGCTCACATAGTCTTGAAGACCATTCTACATGCGGCATCATCATAGCCACACATGTTATCTCATGATCACACAAATCAAGTCACGAGCATCATCATCACTATCCATCTAGCAGGCAATCACCTCCAACACTACTGGCTGGCACACCAGCCTAGGAAACACCTTCAACACTACTGGTAGTCTCCATGGCAATCCAATAGTAGTACACAGTTTGTAGATTTTAACCTTGTACAATATTTACTGCAAACAAATTTTTAGTAAAAGAACAGAAAATATACAATGGAAAATACAAACATTACATAGAGATTTTTCCCCTGGAAACCCAAACCGGGAAAACCAACATATTCTATATTCATTCATAATGATACATTGTTTACAATACAATATACATATAGGAGCCAACGACATCCAAAACCCTAACCCAATGACCTGGATTAGTCAACAACCCTGATTCCTTAACCGGAAATAGAAAACCATCGGCAAAAAACCATGTGCCGAAAAACCACCTAAATATGTGACATGTTTCCCGAGGCAAAAAAAAATTATAACCCCCCTGCGCGCCCGACGCAACGCACAGACACTACTACTCGTGCAAATAATATAACACATACCCAACACAGTTACTACAATGCCATCTAATAGATCACAACAATGTCAATACATAACAACACACCACTGCTATCCAGTGGTACACAACCACTCCTAGTAGCGCACAACTACTATCTAGTGACACTCAATCACTACCAGTGGAATACATCCACCACAGTAGCACATAGCTACTATCCAGAGACCCACAGTCTCCACTACAATGAATTAATAGCTACACAAGCTATCATCATGTAGTACAATAGTCTCGTGGCATCAAATCATATCATCCTCTACATCATCTCAAGAGGCCATACTCCATTTGAGTAATCATGCGTGATGTTGAATAAGTCACGTGCTAGACTTAGCGCACTTGATAGATTGTCTTGCATAAGTCACTCACTCAACATAGTGATACATGGACCATTCTTCTAATTCAGACATATGTCCTAGAAGAATGATTGTCCCAACAGATGTTGAATGCCCCACAATTGCTACAAGAACCATCCTCTCCACTGTATCATCTCTAAGTCGTACTAGCATGATGCGAAAACATCATATCTAAGTTGTACTGGAATGATGTGGAGTACTATCTACACCATCTCTAAGTTGTACTAGCATGATGATAATGCATCATCTCTAAGTTGTACTAGCATGATGAGAATGCATCATATCTAAGTTGTATTAGTATGATGTGCATCATCTCTAAGCCATACTAGCATGGTGTCAATGCACCATCTCTAAGTTGTACTAGCATGATGCGAGTCATCTGCATCATATCTAAGTTGTATTGGCATGATGCTACTGCATCATATCTAAGTTGTACTAGCATAATGTGACTCAGACATATGCATCATCTCTAAGCTATACTAGCAATGACAGTAGCATGATGCTAATGCATCGTATCTAAGTTGTACTAGCATGATGTGTCTTAGGACATCAATATCATATCTAAGTTGTACTAGCATGATGATGAAGCATCATATCTAAGTTGTACTAGCATGATGATGAAGCATCATATCTAAGTTGTACTAGCATGATGATGAAGCATCATATCTAAGTTGTACTAGCATGATACAGATCAACAATATGTCAGCCTGGATTATTCTCCATAGGGAGAATGTATGTCCACCAACACATTGACTATCCATGACGTCATATATCAACACTCCCTCCCAATCGAGGAAGTCATCTCCTCCCTTTCAACCAAGGGAGCAATCTCCATAAGTCCCAACTTGTCCCTCAAGTATGCAAACTATATCTTGGACAAAGGCTTTGTCAAAATATTAGTTGTCTTCTNCATATATCAACACTCCCTCCCAATCGAGGAAGTCATCTCCTCCCTTTCAACCAAGGGAGCAATCTCCATAAGTCCCAACTTGTCCCTCAAGTATGCAAACTATATCTTGGACAAAGGCTTTGTCAAAATATTAGTTGTCTTCTCATCGGTGGTGATGTATTGGAGAACCACTTCTCCCTCCTGGACTTTATCATGAATAAAATAATACTTGATCTCAATGTGCTTCGACTTGTCATGGAACGCGAGGTTCTCTGAAAGCTTCACGCAACTTTTATTATCACAGTATATCATAGTCGAATCCAACACCTGATCAAATAGTCTAGAAACCAACTTACGCAACCATACTGCTTTTGTACAAGCACCACAAGCTAAAATATACTATGCTTCTGCAGTGTTGAGTGCAACATAATTATGTTTTATGCTAGCCCTTGATATCATAGCAAAGCCCAAACTGAAATATATACCATAAGTATTATTTATGTTATCTTCACTCTTTGCCCAATCTCAATAAAGAAATCCATGCAGTTGTACATCACTGTTTGAGGCATATCTCAAACCATAATTTAGTGTCCCACAAAGATATCTCAAAATGTGCTTTACAACTATCCAATGCTAATGTCTAGGTTCCACCTGGAACTGGCTTAACGTGTTCACAGTAAAGCAAATGTTCGGTCGGGTATTAATCAAATATATCAATGAGCCAATCAACTGCCGGTACAGGGATGAGTCTACTGGATCAGAATCATAGTCTATCAACTTCCTCATATTTGTCACCATCGAAGTTGCCATGGATTTGCAGTCCATCATCCCAAACTTCTGAAGAATATTTACAACATACTTCCCTTGCCCCAGGAAGATTTCACCATGCTTCTACTATACTTCTAGTTCCAAATAATAATGCATGAGACCAAGATCCTTCATATCGAATTCAAAGGCTAACTCTCTCTTACACTGAATAATGAGAGGCTCTGCACCTGTCAGAAACAAATCATTAACATATAGTAGTAGGATCACATGTGCATAATTCACAACCTTGTAATAAAGGTTTGGATCAGCATAGCTTTTTGAAAAATCCAAGTCTCGTCAAGTAACCATCAATTCGTGCATACCAAGCTCTTAGAGCTTGCTTGAGTCCATACAAGGCCTTCTTTAATCTGCATACATGGGTTTCTCCTAGGTGTACCTCAAAACCTTGAGGTTGCTCTATGTATACTTCTTCCTCAATTACTCCATTGAGAAAAAATGGTCTTTACATCCATCTGATGTAAAATCCAACCCATGGATGCTGCAAGAGATATGATGGCTCTAATAGAGGTATATCTAGCAACTGGAGCAAACGTCTCATCATAGTCTTCTCCCTCCTACTAGGAGAACCCTCTAGCCACAAATCTTACCCTGTATTTATCGATACTTTCATCCACTGCATGTTTTATCTTGTAAACCCATTTTGAAGTTACCACAAACTTTTCTTCAAGTCTAGGCACGATTTCCCATACATCATTTTTCATGATGGATTGGTAATCTTCCATCATAGCTTCCTTCCATTCTTTCTTCTTGGTTGCTTCTTTAAATGAGGAAGGTTTTGCATTGACAAGATTTTTCATGAGTGTCGCATAACTAGAGAACCTTTTGGGCCTCTTTCTCTCCCTGAAGGTGCCACTGGGAGCTTTATATTTTTTTGCTTCCTGTAAGATGGATTCTATCCATGCTGGTGGTTTTTTGTTCTTGGGCACAACAACTGGTTCTATAGGTTCAAGTGGTTGGTCTAGTTATTCACTGGGATGTTCTGGAGAACATGTACTTTCTTCCTTGGGATCTTCATATTCTTCTTCATCATTGGAGTCCATGGAATCTTCTGTAGATTTCTTGAAGGCAGTCTTCTCATCAAAGGTCACATCCCTGCTGATTTCCACTTTTTGTTGACCTGGGACATATATTCTGTAAGCTTTTGATTTCTCACTATATCCAACAAATATACCCTTCTTTGTTGATGATTCAAACTTCTTCCTTTTGTCCTTGAGAACATGGATATAGATAGGAAAACCAAATATCCTTAAGTGTTCCACACTTGGCTTCTTTCCAGAGAAGGCTTCTTTTGGAGTCATGTTCTTTAATATACGATGAGGAATTCTATTATGAATATATACGATTGTCATAACTGCTTCTCCCCATGGATAGATTCTGGTCATTCATCATTGCCTTAACAAATTCTTCAATGGATTGGTTCTTTCTTTTCTGCCACACCATTCTGTTGAGGATTATGTGGGATAATTAGCTCCCTCCTAATCTCGACTGCTTTCCAAAAGGAAATGAGCTCCTTGGAGGTGTATTCTCCTCCATTATCAGATATTTATTTTTCTTGTATTTGAGTGAATGATGTTCAAAGACTCCTTTTGCTTTTCACGCTTCCTTAGAATTGGTACTTGGTGAGATCACCTGCCTCACCACTTGATGGAGTCATCTGCTCCATGTTTGCAACTATCACTGTAGCTCCTTCTCAGATCTATCACATGTGACTTGCCTGGAACAAGTACAACAAGAGCAAAAGTATTTCTAATAGTGTTTTCATAAGAACATATCTATGGTAACAAGGATGGTAATCATCATAGAGTTACCAAGGTGACTTGCTCGGGAGCAAAAAAAGAGACATCTCCTAGAGGAGAAGTTAGTTCATTTTGCAAACAAGTGGAATAGGCATCTATGTCAATATTACTTACATGAAACCAAGTATACCTAACAATAATAAAACCTTTCAAATATTGTTGTCACAATTATAGTGTTTACTTGTACTATAGCAACTATCAAACTTGATATGTGCAAATTAAAACTTAACAGTTTGATCAATCAAACCTCGAACTTGGAGCCTCAACTACTAGGGAGGGCGCACTTGTTCCTCTAAATATACTCAATCCAATATCACTTCTTGAAAAAGGTCTCTTGTACATCCCCTGCAAACACACTCATGCTTTGTTGGATGATATAACATGAAAAGCATATACAAGTGCATACCTTTGAAATTTGCAACATCGTTCAACTTGTCTTCTAATTTGAAACTAGACATCATCTTGACAAGCAGAGGTTAGAAACTAAATCAAAGGGTTCAATGATTAGAACAAGCTATAAGCCCTGACATTTCAAATTTGACCATAAAATCAATTTTGACTAGAAGTCAACCTTTGACTTTGACGAAGAACTCAAACTTGACGTTTTTGCTAGTTGAGGACACCAGAGAGTGCGCTAGGATAATGCGCACTAGAATATCCAGAAATTAGGTCCAACACTTCACTTAAGGTGCCCAAAGAGTTGGATTAGGGTTTGTTGTTGTTAGCACTGAGAGTCACCCTCAGATTGCRRGAGGATAAGCCCAGTACCCATCAAAAAGTTTGTGGAGGTTGGTTTATGAGTGGAGGTCAAATGGGCAAAGMTCAGCRTAAGAATATTTTAACATAGAAAACCGGTCTAGCAATGCATAAAAAAATGAGGTTCTCATTAACTTCAGTCAGTGGTTTAAGGTTAAAGGTGGGAAGGAGGAAGACATAGTGAGGAAAGTGGACAAGTCTACCCCGAGCATCCAACCTTCAAGCAACTTGGTGTAGAAAAACTTAGGCACAAGAGCACTCTTGAACTTAAGTTTAAGGTACTGAAATATATCACAACAACATTATAATCAAACCTCCATTACAATACAACTACAACATCTTGTCTGGGTCATCCATGCACGAACATTTCGTCACAAGAGGGAATAGGACAGTGGAAGCAAATATTGAAACAGATCCTAGCAGCATTATAATCAAACCTCCATTACAATACAACTACAACATCTCATCTAGATCATCCATGAATGAGTGTTTCATCACAAGAGGAAACAATATGATGAAATAAACTGACTTCTATTAATGAGAAAGTCTTAGGTCTCATACATAACCAGAGAACAACTCTGCTATCAAACTATTACAAAATAGGGAGCTTTGCTCAACCATTGACCAAAACAAAATCTTGAATTGATCTATTTATACTCAGATCAGTGGACAACTGTTAGGAGAGTCATCTGGCCATCCCATCCAAGGCTTTTCATTTGTGCATCCTTTTGTCAGACTGTGCACGTTTCCTCTTGTCAGACAAAAACTCAGATCAATATGGCCCTGCAAAAAAAATCGTCCATCGTGGTACCTTGGGTTGACAGTTTTGTCTCCTCGGCTAGAGCTTCCATGAATTCTATTTATGGAGTGAAACGAGGTTTCAACTACCACTCCTCGTTCATTAACTAAATTCCCCTCGGGATCGGGGCGCGACTTGACGAATATGAGGCGGTCACATGCTGCTATTGGATTCAGCACTAGACGAGCACATGATTTCAGGGCCGTCGAAAGCGGTTTGGACCCACACCGCTTTTGAACCCGAAATGCACCACCTTCCGCCACGTAGCTCTCCCGCGATACCATGGTTTGGATTTCGGCCTGCTTAATGAATTTTAACGCCCGAGCATGTTGCAACACTAAAATGACTTGTGGCCATTGATCTGGTCGTGATCTGCGATCTGGGTGCACCTGCTATTTTAGCGCCCCCGCCAAATATTTATTTGCTTGCCAACTATGGAATCCTTCCAACCGCGTTTAGAGATGGCACTAAATCGAAATGCACAGGGGATCTCCGTCGTGGAAAACTGCACCTGCCCATTCGCTTGTGCTTATGACTATCACCTGTGACCCTTGGCGATTTCATGTGATAACAGTTGCAACTGTAAAATCAGAAACCCTAGTTGCAACTACAACTGGTGCTACAATGAGCTTGACAAAGAATTCATGCTCTACCTTCCAGTGGTTAAACTGTTCCGAAGGTAGTGTGGGCCCATAACATGTTAAAATATTAGATGTTCTCGTTTTACCATAGACAATATCAACAATATTGTCACCCAACCATAGGTACACAACCACCCCTGAGCACCATAACCTTTGCTAGATAGAATGATTTCGGAAGCAACATTAGAACCAACAGATAACCAAGAGAGCACACATTTCTCCAAAGATAGTGCACCAGACAGAAAGTCCCAAAACCACAAAACAATAACACTACTCAATTGCAACAGTTGTAGTTGCACTTCTTCCAAGACGTCACCAATAATACCACCAATATAATCCAAGACGTCACTAATAATACCACCAATATACTCCAAGACGTCACCAAGAATACCACCAATATACTCTGAGATGTCACCAAGAATATCACCAAGAGATACTAGAAGATATGTCACATATCTTAGGCTAGATAGTGATAGAGAGAGAGACCAAGAATCACCCCAAAAGATCCATCTTCTTATCTTGCAGCTGCAGCTCCAAACTTGCGCTATCTTTGACTGAGAGAGTGAGTGAAGTGAGTCTGTATAAATGAGCTAGATCATCTCTTATTTATAGTGTTTCTTGTCACTTGTCTGGGCCAACTTGTCCTTTTAGAAGCTAATACTTTAATAATAATTATTTTACTAAGTCGACTTGTCTTCTAGGGTTTCTACACATATGTTTAGGGTTTTTCTTGCTTACGAAATATTCTATTCTAGCCAAAGGTTACACATGGAGGTTAATACCTCCCGCATCTACCATAATATCAACATCAAGAGGTATATGGCAAGGATACCCCCTTTCACCATTCCCCTTTCTTCTTGTAGTAGAGGGGCTAAGAAGATTATTAAGAGAGGGCCATGCGCAAAGATGTCTTTAGCGTATAATGGTCTCAGAGACGGAAATGATAACCCATTTGCTCCTAGTCAATGATGTATTTTGTTGTGTCTACGAAGCATTGAGGGATATCTCAGTTTTAAAAGGAATAATAAACCTTTACAACAAAACTATGGGCATGAAGATAAATTTGGAAAAATCATGTATGCTTCTTAACAACTGTTCTGATGGTAAGGCTAACTCTTTCCTTTCCTTGATCCCTACTAAGAGGAGAAATTTGGATGAAGATTTTAAAATATCTCAGGTTTCATCTCAAACCTGATAACTATAAAAAAAGGGGATTGGTACTGGCTTATTTGCAAGGTGGAAGCCAAAATTTTAGTCTGGACAAACAAGCTTCTTTCGAGAGAAGGAAGATTTGTTCTGATCAAGTCAGTTCTAAAAAGTATTCCAGTATTCTAGAATGTGATAGTGGCAGTCCCTAAAGGTATTCTTGATAAGATTATAAGGCTAAGCTTCAATTATTTATGGTCTGGTCAAAGTACCTTGGGTAAGCTTCATCTAACTAGTTGGATCTCTATAACCACTCCTAAAGAGTTGAAAGGATGGGGTCTTAAGGATATTCGACTATTTTCCCGAGCTTTAGCAGGAAGAAAACTTTGGAGGCTTATGCAAAATAACTCATTGTGGGTAAGGGTGTTGTGTTCTAAGTATTTGATGAACATATCTAAGGCAGAATGGTTCAGAACTCCGGTGAAATCTTCTAAAGGCTCGATTGTCTAGAAAACCTTGGTAGAAGCTTTTCCCTTGGTTGGAATCTAGACCATATGGAAAGTAGGAGATGGGAGACATATTAGAGTGGGCGAAGACTTGTGGCTCAGAGCGGGTAATGGATTTAGGCTTTCATATCAATTGATTCAACATCTTTGTAATGCTAATATCCACTCTTTAGTAGATGTGAGTATAGGAATCCCCCAACCATGGGGACAACATGGTTGGAAAGACTCGACCTTTCTTGGCCTTTCCGTCAATCTCTCAGGAGAATGGGACTTCTACATTGCCAAGCTTTGCGAAAACTCCATTTCCATTGATAACGATTCAGATGATGTTTTATGTTGGTCCAAGAACCCAAGTAATGGGTCTTTCACCGCAAAACTTGGCTACAAATCCTGGTTTGAGGATAGTAGGCCTGTTATGAATGTTTGGTGGTGGAAACCTCTCTAGAAATTAAAATATCCCCTAAGATGTAAGCTCACTTTATGGCTTTCTCTGAAAAACAAACTTCTTACTTGGGACAATGGGATAAAGAGGGTATGGATTGGACCTAATAGGTGCGTGCTTTGTAAATATGAAGTTGAATCTATTTCTCGTGTTTTTGTCTCGTGCCCTTATGCAAGAAAAGTTACTTCTTTGATCAAGGATAAACTTGGCATCAATTCCATATGGAACAATGGAATCCTTGAGGACTGTCTCAATCATTGGCTAGTGGACATGTCGACTTCTCTTTACGCAGGTCTGCCCTGTCTTATGGATTCAAATATATGGTGGGCTCGTAATTCAACCATCTTTTAGGACAAGTATGTCCCTCCGAAGGTCAAGACCACTATCTCATTGAGCCAAGCCGAAGAATTCAAAGTTGTCCCCAAATAATCAAAGGAGAGGAATCCAACTCTCCCCTCTTTGGATTTTGAGGTTTCATGGTGCTTTTTTGATGGGGCAACACATGGACAACCATCCAAGTGCAGTATAGGTGTGGTCTTATTCATCAGTCAAGATCATTATGTGCATATTAAATATGCTTTGATGGAGGGACTAACAATCATGCATAGATGATTGTTTTATGGACCCTTCTCGAAACAACTAAAGATTTGGACAACCAAAAGTTGCAGGTGTTAGGGGACTCCAAGTTGGTGATTGACTAGGCCTAGGGCAAAGCTAAATTTTCAAAATATCGGTTTGGACCCGATTATGAGAGATATCAAGCTTGCTTACCAGCCTTTCGAATGGTTGTCTTTCCACCATATCTTGAGGGAGTTGAACATGAAAGTCGACGAATTATCCAAAAATGCTCTTGAACTCCAAAATGGTACCTTCGTCCATTATGAGTTCTCGAATGGCATTGAATATGAAGCTTTCGAACTTCGATTTTGAGTATATTGGATGGATGAAATGTTTTTTATTAATGGTTTTGTATGGTATGTATAGGATTACCGTGGTCACATGAAAAAGAAGAATGGGAATATTTTGGCAGGATAGTAGCGAATATGGGAAGGTGCCTGCAAAGGCCTATTGATAGATTGTAATATGTATATTCTCTCTTTGAATATTAAGGCTTTTTTTTTTTGTAGAAAAAAAAAAATCTCCAACCATGTCCCAAGTTGCCTTAAAAAAATCACAAGGAACACCATCAAACCTAAGCGATTTAACATTCTTCATTAAATTAAGGCAACAAGGAATTCTTCTATGGAGAAATCACCATCCACCTTGTAAACCTTATGAGGGATTACTTTATAGAACGTGTGTCTAGCCTCCACTACCATGTCAATTAGTGCTTAATGAGATTATAAAATGCGCTGAAAATGTACCCCGAACATGTTTTTGACCTTGGATGAGTCCTCCTCCAAAGTTCCACAAATGTTGCACAGTCCAAGGATTAGTTTTGAATAAACTATCCTCTTCAAGAAGTCAAAATCAAAACTTGGAACCCTTGTCCCCTTCCTAAATCCATTGAGCTCTTGCACAAATATGGGCATCCCTAACAATATAGTCCTCCTCCTTTTGGAGCATCAATTCTAATTATATTGCTTCATGTTAGAGAACAATATTGTGGATATATTCTTCTAGAAACACAATGACCTCCTTAAGTTAAATCCTAGTAGCATGGCAACTTCCTCCTCTGCCTCCAAGCCATCAATCTACCCTAACCCCTCATAAATTTCACAAATCTACAAATCATTGCATCTCATCATACTAGCCAACTATTATCCCCTTAAGGCCTTGGAGAGAGGTTCTAGATTTCGTGTACTAAATCCCTTAAGTTAGGGGACTCGAGATGAGAAACATTGAGCATGAATAAAGATAATGGAGAAGAAGCACATTCTTAACCCAAACAAATAGTGGACTACATGGGAAAATGGATTGAGCTTGTAGCCCCCATTAGTGCATCTTTAGGTCGAAGCTTTCCAAATAAAGAAATACCATCTCGGGGTCCATAGAATCATTCCAATCTCCCTTGAAGTCTTTTGTTTACCTATTGAAAATTACATCAAGTAAACCAACCCTCATAATCCATAGTTGTCTTTTTCCAGTTTGAATCCAAAACCTATGAAATATCATTGCAACTACTCCATGTCAATGTCTTAGAGCCAAAAATAACGCTGCCACACCCTCCTCCTTGTCCCCAGTACATTTGACCATGTTGAAATCACCCCCAAGAATCCACCCCACATCTAGGGGAGGAGACATTGCAATCCCAAAGTGCACATCTCTTGGTCCTGAAGCTTGGGGCATAAACAAAACATAAATCCAAAACCTTGGCCAACATCATCAACGTGATCTACATGCATATATTGTTTGGATTTGTACCATGTGATCAACAAAAAAACTCCGAAGACAGTTGAAAATTGCAAGAACAACACCCCGACTCCCCTGGGAATGATTAATAACCCAAAAAGCTCCATTTCAACAATAATTCATTCTACATCTTAACTCAAAACCAACAAACTTAACCTTCTAAAGAAAGACCACATATAGCTTAGACCTCTTCAATAGAGCTCCGACAAACTGTGTGTGGCTTGAGTTAGTCATCCCTTTAACATTCCAGGGTACAAGAGACAACTTCATTTGGGGGGAAACCCCATGCCAAGGCTACTAAATATATTGTTTGAAACAAAATCACTTAGGGTAAAAACCCTCTAATCAAGAGACTACATAGCCACATCATTGTAAGATTTAGGACGTAAACTAGGGCTCATATATCAATTCTATCCTTTTGGCCAAGTCAGAGACTTGGCTCTTTCCTCTTATTTTTCCAAACCTTCCAATCTTCTTCAATCTCAATAGGCCTATGAGTTTCTTTCCTATGATTTCTTTATGCCAAAGAGAGGGGATGTTTATGGCTTTGAATCTCATAAGAAGAAGAATTAGGCTCCTTGGGTGATNCCACACCCTCCTCCTTGTCCCCAGTACATTTGACCATGTTGAAATCACCCCCAAGAATCCACCCCACATCTAGGGGAGGAGACATTGCAATCCCAAAGTGCACATCTCTTGGTCCTGAAGCTTGGGGCATAAACAAAACATAAATCCAAAACCTTGGCCAACATCATCAACGTGATCTACATGCATATATTGTTTGGATTTGTACCATGTGATCAACAAAAAAACTCCGAAGACAGTTGAAAATTGCAAGAACAACACCCCGACTCCCCTGGGAATGATTAATAACCCAAAAAGCTCCATTTCAACAATAATTCATTCTACATCTTAACTCAAAACCAACAAACTTAACCTTCTAAAGAAAGACCACATATAGCTTAGACCTCTTCAATAGAGCTCCGACAAACTGTGTGTGGCTTGAGTTAGTCATCCCTTTAACATTCCAGGGTACAAGAGACAACTTCATTTGGGGGGAAACCCCATGCCAAGGCTACTAAATATATTGTTTGAAACAAAATCACTTAGGGTAAAAACCCTCTAATCAAGAGACTACATAGCCACATCATTGTAAGATTTAGGACGTAAACTAGGGCTCATATATCAATTCTATCCTTTTGGCCAAGTCAGAGACTTGGCTCTTTCCTCTTATTTTTCCAAACCTTCCAATCTTCTTCAATCTCAATAGGCCTATGAGTTTCTTTCCTATGATTTCTTTATGCCAAAGAGAGGGGATGTTTATGGCTTTGAATCTCATAAGAAGAAGAATTAGGCTCCTTGGGTGATCTGAAAAATCCTTAGATGCTTATTAATCTTTAAAACATAATAACATCTATTTGATCTTCGAAATAAAAATGATTGTTTGACTATTTGCAATTTACATGCGAAATACTCATCTATCCAAATACACTTTAATGATTAACAACCTGCAAATAACTTAGTGGAAATATAACAACAATATTAAAATCACATACACAAGTTTGATAACAGAGTTCACCCAATTTGGGTACGTCTCCGGGTCCGCGTCCAATAGAGACCTCTTTATTAATGCTCAAATGCTTGTGTTTTACAATGACCTTTTTCAGCGTTGCTCAAATTTGTAAACATAGTACACCATCAAATTCCTTGCAAAATTTCGATAAAAATGAGTATAAAGTTCATAAAGTTCGTGCCAGAACCCCGTGGCATGCATTACGATGCATCCTTTAAGTTTAGTTACCCTCATAAATGAACTTTGAGACTGTACTCTACAATTATGAGTCTATCCTTTGCATTGGTCCACACATCATTAAATAGGGCGTGGGCCCTAACCTCCCATCTACAAACTTAGGTAGGCATTAAATGTTAGTTGGCGGGCTTTCATAACAAACCTGTGATTTGTGGTGCAATGTTTAAGTTGTTGGTATGTTATATAGTGGGTCACAGGTTCAAACCCTGCCAACCACACTATATATATAGCGTTTTGGTTATACGTTGGTTGGATATATAAATATACCCCGCAGAATATATGATATGGTTGACATATAGTTAACAAACCGACATAATATTTGACCCATGGTTATATTGCAATATATATGAAATGGGTTGATGGATTATCCCTTGGCTCTTTTTCCACTCATTTGAATATTTCAACAAACTTAAATAGATGTTGTCGCATGTATGGTTAAGAACCAACCATCGGGTATAGTGGTGAAGTCGTTGGGTTGTTTTCTGGGAGACTCGGGTTTGATCCTTCCAGCTCCAACAAAATTTTAAATGACCTTACCCATTAATGACCAATGGGAGGTTGTCATGTGTAAGCCTCTCATTGGGCTATCATTGCCACTTATCAACTTGTGATTTGTCTATGTAACCTATACGATTTGCCACATCACTTGCCCAATCAACATACAACGTGCCATGTGGCACCTTAGGGTGTTTCCATGTCAGCACCGTATGGTCGTATGGTTGTGCCATGTATCACTCTTGTAATGGTGACACGTGTCACCTTTGACCTTGTTGACTTTGACTTTTTCCTAGTTTGACCCGAACTTTGACCATCCATAACTTTTGCATACAAACTATTTTTTGCATCGTTGGAAAGCTATCGCCAAGATCTACGAATTGCTGGTGTTTTCAAGAGAATTTGTGACAATTGAATTTTGAGCATTTTTGTATCCTTCTGGACATCTGTGAGCATTCCAGATCTTCTTGAACCTCTGTGAGCGTTCATGGATCCTCCTAGATTATTCCTTCCCATTGGAAGCCTTTTGGACCACCAAAAGATTTGATTACTTAGCAACTAAGTGAGGGTAAAGCTCCCTCGCCTTCCTAATATCGATCCGCTTTGCTTTACTTGGTTTTACTCCTTTAAGACCAACTCGAAGATAGTCCACATCACCTCGCTATGAAGTCTCGATCCTTCTATCGAGAATAACATCTTCCTATAGCTCATCTAAATACTCTGGAGCAAAATCATCAACTACTAGAACTTGAATACTTTCATCTTCATCCATAATCATAGGAGGCTCATAAAGTTTCAAATTTTCAACATTTACCAATGAATATATTTGCATGTATATTGGTAGATCTAAATGAAAGGCATTAGTACCAATATTCTTCAAGATCTTGAATGGACCATATCAGATTGGCCTTATCTTTTTACCTTCACCTTTCATTCTATCCTTACTGATATGTAACCATACTCTATCACCGACTTCAAATTGATGATCAACTAGATGTTTGTCATGCCTCACCTTATATTTATCTTGAATTTTCTCCAATTGTTCCTGTACTGCTTGATGTACATGTTGGATCGTTTGAATGAACCTTTCAGCTTATTTATATCATCTTGTCCATCCTCTTTACTCGCTTCTCCAAAAGCAAATTCCATAGTTGATTTAGGAAAATACACAAAACATACTTCAAAAGGAGTTTTCTGAGTAGAAGATTGCATGACATGATTATAAGCATGTTCTACATAAGGTAATTCTTCATCCCATAACTTAGGATGCTTGCTACAATATCCTCGAAGTAGATGTACCATTGTTCTGTTTACCACCTCTGTTTGTCCATTTGTCTGCAGATGAAAAACTGTGATCTTGTTTAACTTAGTGTCCATGAGCTCCCATAAATGAGACCAAAACTTTCCCAAAAAGCGAGAATCTCGATCTGATATAATAGATGTAGGCAACCCAAAATGAACCCAAACATTAGCAATGAACATCTATGATGTCTGTTCAGTTGTGACTTGTTTCTTGCATGGCATTGGAATACACATCTTACTGAATCTATCCACGACGACATATAGATAATCATGACCTATACTGGACATTGGCAAACCCCCTACAAAATCCATGGATATACTTTTCCATGGCCGAGAAGGTACTAGAAGTGGTGTATATAACCCCAAATTTCTGTTGCTAGGCTTGCTTATGGCACACATAACACACCCTTTTATATACTTGGAAATTGACTCATTCATTCGAGGCCAATAAGAATACCTCTGTAACTGCGCTACTGTCTTACCAACCCCAAAATGATTAGAAAAGAGAGATCTATGAGCTTTTCTAATTACATTTACTATTTCATCCCTGGGTATACAAAATTTTCCAAGATGATATAACAAATTATCATGCATATAATAATTTGATTGTTAATTTCTATGAGTTGATACTTCATACACATCTTTAAAATATTCATCCTTATAATATTGTTCATCATAACTTTCATGAGCTAAAGGATTATACCTTAGTATTGTGGATGCATTGATCACTGGTCTTGACATCATATCTACAACCTTGTTATGAATACCTTTCTTTTACTTGATTACCAGATGAAACTATTGTAATAAACCGATCCACCTGAAATGTTGGGACTGTTGTAGCTTGGTTTGTGACTACAAATACTGTAATGGCTAATGATTTGTATGGATTATTGTCTTCTTTCCCATTAAATAATTCTTCCATTTGTTCACACTTTGTACCAATGCATATAATTCCTTATCACATGTTGGATAGTTAATCACAACATGAGTAAAGTATCATTATGATAACATATAGGTTCACCTCATTGCATCAAGACTGCTCCCATGGCATATCCTCTTGCATCGGTTTGAATCTCAAATGGTTGTTGCAGATCTGGCAGAGCCAAAACTGGTGCGGTGCTTATCTTTTCGTTCAATGTATCGAAGGCTTTTTGCTTCTTGCCTCCCCATTGAAAGACATGTTTAATACTTGTTAATGCATGTAGATGAGCTGCTATAAAAGATAAATTAGCAATGAATTTCCTCCA